>JAUCNO010000001.1:472024-485839 GCA_032353835.1 Enteromius viviparus | reverse complement strand
TGGTGAAGGAGGGCGAGAGGACGCTGCGGATCCTCCTCCAGTCGTCGTCTTCAACGATGGACACGGCGTCATACAGCTGCCCATTCAGACCTAAGTTCTGCCGGTTCATATAGGACATACGGAGATAAACCAATCAGAAACACATATTGTTCTATCAGCTACAAAACATTCCATTGATGGAAACCAAAATAGATAGTGACTGAAAAGTCACTTTCAGTGTTTTAATTTCAGAATGATGAAGAAGATAAAGATGGTTTTACCCGTCTGTTGGTGAAGAGAGAGTAGCATTCTTTAATCAGGATGGTTTTGATGATGGATTGGTCCATGATGCACAGAATGGGCTGCCTCGCGTCATAGATACTGCGGGGAACACAAAGAGAAGGATTATTGGTAACACTTTACAATACATCTACACTAATAAGCATTAATTCATGCTAATGTGCAAATAATACTGAATTAATGTATAACTGATGACTATCTAAGCTATTCATTAATGATTGCCACATTAGCAACTAATAAGGAGTCTGTCTGGTTAATATATTACTTCATATATAAATTGTTGTCAATATCTCATTGTGGATGAATTTTATTAACTAATAGTTATAATTAACGTGTTGATAACCATCACTGTTGATAAAAGCCATTTATTTTTGCAGATTATTGAACACTTGAGCACTTATATAAACCATGATGGTCAATAATTCATTATTAGCTTGTGAATATCTCAATATGTTGTGACTTTACTTGTTGAGGCACATCATTATTAACTCATCATTTAGTAATTGTAGTCATTTACACATACATTTGCACAAATAATGCATTAATTAATCATGTATTAATGCATATTATTTTACTTATTTTGCCTGGAAGTTGAAATACAAGGCTTTGGCTGACTTTGGTAATTAACAAGTTAATTAACACTATTAGTTAATAAAATAGATTATTAAGGAATTAATCCACAATGACATTAATACAATTGATACAATTGATATTAATATTAATTATTATTATTATTAATTAAATTCATATATGAACTAATATTTTAACTAAACAGACTCATTATTAGTTGCCAATGTGGCAAGTGTTAATGAATAGCTTAGATAATCATGAGTTATGCATCATTTCAGTATTATCTGTGCATTAGTTAAGCATATCAGTGTACATGTAATGTAAAGTGATGTAAAATTTCTGTTTTGTTTGTGTCAGATGTTCTAAACTCAAACGGATCTGTGAGGTTTCATCGGTTAGTCTTGCACTCACCCCCAGACTCGCCCATACTTCTTGAAACACTGCATATCGAAATTATGAAACCCCTGAAAGAGCAGAAACAAATGAGTTGTTGAGCTGAAGTAACAACATCCAGGATCACGTTAAAGGTCATCGACATCCAAATGTGTCTAAAGTTCAGTTTAACACAATTTCCTGCTGCTTTAACAAAAACACAACAGACTTACCTTTCTGTATTCCAGCATCGTTCCGAAGAACGGCAGGGCCTTGGGTCCCGGGATGCCCAGCTTCTTGAAGACACCATGAGGCCAGGATCCATACCTGGAAATGACATCAGAACCGTATGACAGATATATATCATAGCGGATTTTGCTACTGAATGCTTTGGTTGTTTAAACTTCTAGACCTTTGACAAAAGATGATAGAGTGAACTATTCAGTGTATCACAAGTCACTTACATGAAGAGAAGCGCCACAAACAGCACGAGCAGAGCCCATGTTTCAGTGGAGAAGTACAGACCGTAGCTCATGGTTTCTGCTCCGGGACGCTCAGCAGACACTGGCAGCAGCAGCAGCAGCTTTATTCTGCTCTCAGATTACACATTAGCCAGCAGAGAATACAAAAACCGGTTTTGTTCAACCTTTGAACAGCCTCACAAACACAGCGTCATGCTCACCTGTGACCAAACTCACTTTACCTTCAACTAACACACAGTTTCATTGGTTGTTTGTGGGTTTCAGTGCTGAAGCTTTCTGAGCTGAAGTCATCAATCCCATGGGCAAGACAAATCATAACAGCAGAGCAGCAGTGCGTTTACACAGAGAGTGAACTGATCCGCTGGTTCTTCTCAGGTGCATCTCCTCTTTGTGCTTTCTATATGCTAGGATTAGCTGGATGGTGACTATTACTTCTCCAACTGGGACAGTTGTAGCTAATCCCCAACTAAAACCTTCTCTGTCACCTGAGATATGAAAGTGCAGCATCGGTTTTTGGTTCAGAATGAATGGCCTACAAAAACTAGCGTATAAATCTCTTGTTATGCTATATTATCATCTTCTTTTTAACAATTGGCTGTAGTCATGGGGCAGGTCTGGATATGTTCTCCTGGGAATGGGGAGGAGATCACAGCTATCATACTGGTTAGATGCACTCCGGGGTGTAACCTCTATAAGAATTATTTTGAAAAAAAAAGTTGGAAATTTAAAAAAAAATGTATTTCATATTGCATGGAAGGAAAGTATTTATGCCTACAGAAAAGCATTAAAACGGCTAGATCTGCTTATTTGTCATCTCTTTTAGAAGGAAACAAACAAAACCATAAAGATATATTCAATATAGTGGCTAAATTAACCAAAATTAAAGCAATAGGTGTAGACATTTCCCTGCTGTAAATTATAACCACGCTGTCAGCTGCAGTATTACATCTGTATATCCCCGGAGGAACAATTCCACTCATCCTCTGGAAGAAAGAATTTTATTTCCAGTCAGGGTTCAGACCATACTGAGTATAGTAGAGACTTAACTCTTCTCAGCCGATCATGGTTGTGTCTCCCCAGTAGTGGATCTTAGAAATTCATTTGATAGTCCACCACAAGACAACTATTCTTTTAGAATAGACTGCAATAGACTTTTTAAATCAATTATGTTTGGCATTAGTGGAATTGCACTGGCATAGTCCAAATCATACTTATCTGATCTTCTACAGTTTATATAAAGATGTACCATACTGATGACAAGCAGAGTAATGCCCGAGCGATATATTGTTCAAATATAAAGACACATCACTGGGATGATGAATGTTTATCTCATCTCTTTATCTCTATACGTTTGGGAGCCGGGGTGTGCCATAGCCAACATGTTTTCAGACGGGCACGCTTGTGTTGACTCTCTGGCCTCTTATTTTATGGTTCATGTTTTCATATTCTGTCAATCAGTCACTGACAGCGATGAGGTTTTGGCACGCACATGACATCATGGAGTTGGTGGGTGTGTAGTTACTGTACTGGATCAGTACGTGCACACTAATAAGGGCTCGTTTGCTTAGGCATGTTAGAAGAAAGCACCTGAAGAGACTCAAAGCGCTAACGTTCTCTCACAGTGATCCAGACGCTCCTGGCTGGCTCTGATACACTCAGCCTTTGGCTCTAAGCCACATTTGATTACATAAACAGAAACCAGAGTCCACCGACACCAGCTCACATATCTTTTCCAGCTCACTCAGAAGAATGGAGGTGGAGGACTGATCGTGTTTCAGATTGCATCACAATGCTCGTTTCTGAACGTAGCTGGGCATGTTGTCCTGGGAATGTGGGAAGCAGCTCTCAGAAACACATGAAAGCTTTTAGACATTACAAGTGAAGACTGCAGTCTGTGTTTCCAAACACTCCTCCCATCTGCCACACAGAAAGCCCTGATAAAGTCACCAGTCGTGGTACTTACGCCACAAACCTTGATTATAATTATGACAATGAATAAAAATAAAATCAGGAATCTGCAATATAGAGCTCAAAGGATTGTTTTTGGAAGGTAAAAATAACGGGAATCAGAATATCTGTTGAGTAAAGTGAAGTAGGGCTAGTTTCTTTGAGATATTCCATTAATGGAAGGAAGCAATATCTTGATAATGCTAATGATCTGTGATAAGAGGCTGATTGCTTGACTTTTACACACATTTAGCAGTGAAATGCAGCTCATACCTCAAACATCACTGCTATAGGTACCTGGTCAAACATTAGCACTAAAGTGTGATCCGCACATCATTCATCAAACATTTTATTTTGAGAAAAGTTCTTATTTAATGTTCGACAAATGTTTTTAATGTTTTAGAAAAACATCCCCTTAATGTTACTAAAATGGAACATTCCTTTAACTTTCACATAACCAAGAGAGTTGTTTATTTTGTAAACTGGGTCAATATCAGACATTTATTTTAATGTCTAATATATTGTCCATTTGAACTGATATTAATTGTAGGAGAGTAAATTGGGATTCAGAAAATAGGAAACCCTCAACAACAAAACAAATCAAAGTTCGCTGGAGTTTGCTCCGCTGCAGGAGAAATGCGTCATGAATCACAGATTCATCTGCATTACGTGTGATGTTTATGATCCGTCATTATCAGCTTTCATAAGGCAGCAATCTTAGTAATTCTTTAGCTCAATTGGGCTGTTATTTCTGTACGGGTATAATGGTCATTATCACATGAACATCTAGTTCCTGAAACAGTATGGTTAAGACAGTGTGGTGTAGCACAGTCAGGTCATAGATTTGAACCCAACAGGTCCATATATCCATACACAAAATCAAAAGAAGAAAAAAAGATATACATTGGAGTACTTTCCCATTGGAACTGGGGGGAATAAAAAACTAAAAGGGAATTTAAGACTGTGAAAACCTTGCAAGAAATGGTGTTTAAAATGTATATAGCTATACATTTTGATTTGACATTGTGTTAGAAGGTTGATAGAAATAATTTTAATGCTCATAGTGAGTGTTCTGTCTGGTGTACTAATTTGAAGAAGCACTTGAGGTGTGCCGCGGGCTGAGAGCGCCTAGTCCCCGCCGAGGATCGCTTCCTCCGGGGCAGCAGAGGGCGCTGTGGCCGCTGATCCGCGCGGAAGAGTCTCACGGCTTCATCGCTCCGCTGGTGCGTGTGCTCTGTTTTATGTCTTTATTTTGTTCTGTGTGCTTGATGTCTTTCTTACTGTAGTGCTTTAATACCATTAAACGACGATTATTTCTCGTGGCATCTCGCTGTTTTGTTCTAGATGGTTTTATTGACTGTTTCTGGAGCAAGTCTGAGGAGATCACGTTTAGTTTCTCACACATCAACTTTATTAAACGAACCTAACTGTGTTGAAGGAAGGAGGCAGTACTGTAAACGACACCGGGGCTAGTTGTCACATGAACAGATCAGGATTTGAGCTCAAACTAATAAACAAAGGTGTTTCTCTGGCAGAGGTTTTCTATGTTGTGTTTGCACTTATAATTGGGGACACGTGTGAGTTTAGCCCTCTATAAATTGTATTCATACTGGGTAAGAGTAAAACACTGAAGTATAGTCGAGATCTAACACTAAAGGTTATTTTAACTGAAAGGTTGGAATGCCGGATGTGACAATTAAGTTACCATTTCAGCTAAAGCATAATTGCTTTAATGTTAAGTTATGAAATTACCGGACATCTTATTGTTTGCGGGCGTTTCTTTAAGACATACTAAACAAAACAGTATGTTGCTATATCGTCTTATTGACTGCCTGCTGTGGACTAGTTAGTGTGGGTTAAGTCCTCTGGTTCTCGTTGTGTCTGTCAAGTGGCGGGAAGACCGGGGTCACGTGGGCACTCTGAGGGTCATCTGAAGACCGTGACGGACGCAGAGGAGCTGCTCACAAAGAGAGGTCAGACTCCTGTACATATCTACTACTGCATGCCATGCTGTGTTTACGGTGCTGTCTCAATCGCGTCGTGTGATGACGCTGAATCCGCGCATGCGCACTGGCGTTCTCCGTGAAACCAAGTCCCAATCTGTCACTATTGTGAATAAAACGTATTTTATAATATATACGTTTATAAGAATTAACTTAACTTGTGTTTTTAAAACATTTAAAAGTATAGTCAGTTTCTTTTTTTTGTAGAATGTTTTGATAACTTGAGTTTTAAAACCATTTATTTTATCTGTCTATCGGTAAATAGTTGAAACTTTAAAATGAATTATGATAATTACTTTAAGTATCATTTTAAATGGATAAGTGACCTATAGATTTTGTTAATTAAAAATAATATTTAATCAGTTATGATGGATGATCACACCACATACAGAGTCTAATTCTAGACTAAATTCACCATCTCAGATTGTAAATGAGCTATTAAAAATTAAATTAAAATCATCTTTTATCTCATTATCATTTGATCTGTAATGTAAACTAACAATTTTCTAAATAAATGCAATATTTTAGTGTAATTTACATACCTATGTTCATTTGTGTTTTTATTTTTATTTTATTATTTAGTTTTTGACAGTTTTATTAATTTCTCAGTAGTAATCATTTGAAGTTACACTGAACTGAAAATTACACGTGATGCGACATGAGATGTTAATCAAAGTTTTGGTCCTAACCAGCCACTACATGCTACATTTCTATTTTAGAAATGGTTTCTATTTCATTGCAGCTGGGAAAACAACATACAAACTTCACATACATATCTAAAAGACATCTAATAAATGTCTATTTGCTGTCTGATAGGAAATGTCCTTTAGACGTATTGTAGATGAGCAAAAACCACATCTTGCAGATATGAATGCAGACATCAAATAGACGTCTCTGTGATGCACGTGTGCTCTCAGTGTATGTTAAACTCAAGCCTATTACATGACAAAGATTTTATCAGTCACTCAGTGTGTATATATAACAATGTTAAAAGGGTTTACTATTTCTGAATTAGATTAGAAATGTATCCATTTTATAGAGCCTGCCCAGACACGCTTCTGATTGGCTGATCGATTCTTTAATCACATGTAGTTCAGTTTAAAATAGTTAACAGTTAACAATTATTTCAAGTATTGAAAATGCTTTTTTAATGGTTTAAAGTATTAATAACACTAGATGGGATGAAAAATGCTGTTGCTAAAGTTGATAAATAAGATTTAAAAAAAAATGTAGCATATATGTGTTTATTTATGTGAATCATGAATCGTTTGTGTGTTTTTCAGCACTATCATGGTGAGAACGTACAAAAGGAAGACGAACCGCGCGAGTACGGCTCCTGACACCATGCTGAAGGCGGTCCGGCAGGTGCTGGTGTTCAAGAAAACCATCCGCGGCGCAGCAGAAGAGTTTGGCATCAACTACCGGACGCTGGCCCGCTACTGCACCAAAATCCCGCGCGAGGAGGTGGAGGGCAGCGCGGAGCACCCCAGCTGCGCCGTGGGCTTCATCGGAGCGCGCCAGGTCTTCAGCCCGGAGCTGGAGGCCGAACTCGTCGCCTATGTTTTACTGGCGTCTGACGTTTATTACACGCTCCCCCCGCGAGTCATCCGCAAACTGGCCTACCAGCTGGCCAAGAGCCACCAGCTGCAAACACCGCCCTCGTGGAGGGAGAACAAACAGGCCAGCGCCGACTGGTTCGCCAGCTTCCTGAAGAGACACCCGCTGCTGTCCGTCCGGGCCCCGGAGCCGGCGAGCCCCGCCAGCGTCTTCAGCAGGAGTCACGTTGAGGTGTTTTACAGCAAGCTGAAGGCACTGACGGAGCGACACGGGTTCAGACCCGAGGACATGTGGATGATGGAGGAGATGGGCATCACCACGGCTCAGCGGCCGGACCGAGTGCTGGCCAGGAGAGGCCTGAAGCAGACGTCTCCGGACCGCGGGCCCCTCGTGAGCGTGGCCTGCGTGGTCTCTGCCGCCGGACGCGTGATGCCGCCCTATTATGTGTTCCCGCGGGTGCAGTTCAGGGAGCACTTCCTCAGTGGCGCGCCTGCGGGAAGCTCCGGTGGAGCACATCTGAGCGGCTGGATGAGGGAGGAGCAGTTCCTCGACTTCCTACAGCACTTCACGCGACAGACCGAGTGTGCCGCGGACAGACCCCGCCTGCTGCTGCTGGACAGTCACGCCGCGCATCTGTCCATCGACGGACTCAACTTCACCAAAGCTAACGGTGTGGTGTGTCTGTGTTTCCCACTGCACTGCTCCCAGCAGCTGGAGCGCGCGCTGTATGGCCCGTTTAAGAAGTGTGTGAACACAGCCGTCGACAGCTGGATGCTGGGCAGTCCGGGCAGGAGCATCACCATTCATCACATCCCAGGAATCACGGCCTCGGCGCTGCCGCTGGCGCTCACACTGGACAACATCAGCACAGCCTTCAGAGCGTGCGGGATCTTCCCTCTTAACCCGAACGAGCCGGGGCTGGTTACAGACGCTCCATTAGCTCTCAGCGGTTCAGACTCTAGCAGTAACACGACCGAGCGCTCGCTGGATCCGGCAGACTCTGAGAGAACGGCTGACACACAGGAGAAGGATAGCTGTCTCGACTGGCTCTCCTGTGATTACACCGCTGCAGAGACATGCAAATAAAACACTCAACACACCAGAGTCTCTCTTGTAGTCACACATTTCTACAGTTCATTACCATGAACAACATTTCAGTTTGTTACCTGTTGTTTTTTCATTGTTTTTCTGTAAATAGTAACTAAATGAGCTCATTTTTAAATGCATAAATTGTTCAACATGCCATTTTTGTTTATCTCTGGTCTGCCATTAAACAGCAGTTACAGCTGTGACAACATGCCTCACTATAGCTCAGCTGTATGTTTTAGCATCCTGGGTAATAACAGTTTAAAAGCTAAACGTTTTTATTTTTTATGTGCCTAAAAGTACCCTGTTGTGAAAAATATTTGTATGTGAATATTATACATCTCTCCTGTATATACTGTATATTGATTTTACAATCACAAAAACTAAGTACAAAGAGCTGCTTTCAGGTACGTCATAAATATAGTGGAGGTGAAATGTTTGGAATAATGAAGATTTTTTTAATGTTTCTAGAAGAAGTGTCAAGTCTGCATTTATTAATACAGTAAAGTATATTAATATATTTAATAATAATAGAACTATTTAAAAAATTACTTTTTGATGCTTATATATGTTAAAATGTAATTGATTGCTATGATCAAGCATCATTACTCCAGTCTTCAGTGTCACAAGATCCTTCAGAAATGGATCTAAGATGCTGATTTGCTGCCCAAGAATCATTTATGATCAGTAACAAGCATTTAATATTTTTATTATATATAAAGTTTTAAAGTATGTTATATTCACTTGGAATTGGGAATTTCACCAGAAACAGAAATCTGGTTTGAGTGTAAACTAAACGAGTCATGTCACATTGCCATGCAATAATTGCTTCCAGCTGCCGCAAGCATACAGTAAACGGGCAGCGGGTGCAACATATATTCAGCTCTTCACTTTAGAGCCGAGCTGTGTTCTTTGAATGAGTGATATGTAATTCCCTTATGTGTATTCTTCCGTGGTTAAAAGGGTTATATAATGCTGTTTAAACTGTAATTATTTGGTGTAACAGAAAATGTTGACATGCTCTATGTCTTAAGTTTTACATCAGTTCAAGCCTGAAGCCTGAAAGAGGAACAGAGTCATGGGACAGACACAGAGCTCATTTGTATTTGCAGTAAGAAACACAGTGTCAGGGTGTTCGGATGCTGATCATGAAAGCAGAGGTGGATGTGATAACAGAAGTGCTTTACAAACAGTTATAAAGTCAAGGATGAGCTTGTGCTCTTAACCTTTACTCTCTTATACGCTAACATCAGTACCTGTACCTGTACCTCTTTGCCTCTCTCAGACACACACGTCTGTGTGATTTATAACCATTCTGAAAATAGGGACATGAAAAAATGTCCTAAAAAGACACCTTGTCCTTGTAATACCCATGTCATACCCTTGTATACACATTTATGTCCTTATTTGTCACAAACACACACGCACGCACTTCTATTGTTTTAATTCTGACCTGACATTATTTCTAGCGCCCTGCACCGGGGGTGTAGTTGGGGTCATATGCAGGTATACACCACGTGCTCACTTTTACCCAGGGCTGTTTGTGTATTACCACTTCTAAGGATTTTTGTGTATAGCCTGGGTATACCTACTTGTTTTATAATTGTACGAGTTTGTAATTCACTGTGATGTTAGTCCCTTTCCTATGCTGTTGTACTGAACTCGTGATCGTGTTATAATCAGTGCACTATCATCACCTCTATCATCTTCTGACTGCGTGTCTCTCATAACTGTGGGGTAATGTTAAACAGGCTGGTGTGAGCACATGACAGTTAAAACATTAAGATTATTTTAACTTAATTAAAATGGAAAAACAGTTAGTAATGAATGGCTTTCACAATGAACGTGCCACAGTTTATTGTGCTGTCAATAACAGGCTTAACATGCTCGAGTTTCCTTAAAGGAATGAGCTAACAATTCATTTTACAGCATTAGAGGCTGATACATGATGGCTATTAATTAAAGACTGTTTAAGAAATCACAATCAATTTAGCTACATCAACTTTTTAAAAAGCCTCACAATTGTTTTTAAGGTTAAACAAACAAACAAAAAAACAAAAAAAAGATGTACCTTACAGTCTGACTGTCATCCAGCTCCGGTAGGTGGTGCTGTCGCTCTTAGAAACGCCTCCTGAAAACACAGCTTCCGGTCCTGCAGCACAGAAGCAGACGCTGCTCGATATCGCAGAAGAAGAGGTTTCCGCGCATGCGCATTCGTCTCTAATCTAAATCGAAACCGAAATTAAACAGGAAAATTAGAAACTTCACATTAAGGTAAGATTATTTCTCGTTACTATTATTCTAGTCGTTTCTCTTCGCGTTACTGATTTGTGTCGCTTGTGAAAGTAGATGAAGAGAAAAACATAAAATAAAATATTTACAATAACATGTTTGCACAAGCCTGTAGAATTGAACTTTATTAAATATAGCCCAGTTTCTCTTTCTCTCTCATCCAGTCTCTTTTTTACAGTTATGGGTGTGATATATTAAAAAAATTATGATTCCTGGCCTCATAGACATTGCTTTATTTCTCTATAGACTGACAAATATACAAATAAGGGGCACTGTTTTTTTTACTTTAAAGATGTTCTGGGATAATAGCATTACAGTGAAATTTGAGTGGATCATTTAAGTGAAATGCCATTAAAGGGACTTTACTTTCTGGACCCTTCCCAAACTAAAGTTACTGTTACTGGAATTATAATCAAAATGTCATTTGTGATCGTATGTGTCCATATGCAGGACTGAAGTCAGTTTGTCATTATGGAGGACAGAGAGAGATCTTCATCTCCTGATCACAGAGACAGATCCACAGGGTTTTCAAATAATTACAGTGATGATCCAGTGACCTCTGACCCCAGGTGAGATATAGTGTTCATGTATATTCGTGCTGCACTGATAAACACTGGATCACTGGATGAGAAGTGCTGCTTCTACATGTTCATTCAGAGAAAACACACGCTGAACAGGTCATGCAGAACAGAAATACTTTCTAACACTGTCAGTTCTTGTCTCTGTCTAACTCTAGAGGATGTGGAAAGTGAGCTTATTTTGAAAACAATTATTTTCTGTGTGTTTATCAGGATCTTCAGGATGAGGAAGAGGAAGAGATGTTCATCTCCTGATCACAGCCGTGTGTCTCATCCTGGTTTCAGTGATGAAGCAGTGACCTCTGACCCCAGGTGAGGATAAATGCCTACAAGTGTTAGTGATTGGTGTTATGTTGGTCTCTATGGGCCACAGCAGGTCTACACATAGGCTGTTTGGGTTACCTTGTTTTAGAACCAGTAGCTCACAGTAAGCAAAGTTAATTTGATTTTTTTTTTTTAATTTCTTGTAAAATGGTAACTTGTATTCTGGATGCTTTAAGAAAACTTTCACTGAAATCATTTGAACATGACCATTACAACTTACAACTTTACAAAACAAGTATTAAAAAAAAGGTTAATGTGATTCTCCTGACAAACATTATTTGCCATAACCTTTAACGTTTGTAACTCTAAAACAAACCCCTGGACAGTGTCCTCGCTCTCTCAAAGACAACAATCAAATCAACCTGTCATCGGCCTCATTGCGGATGTACAGTACGTGTGTTTTCGTCTTTGTAAGCCTTCCTGTGTTCTTTGTTTTACTCTGTTTGGATTATCGTTCACGACCTTTTCTGGTAATTTGGTTTGTAAGGGAATTTTTTAATTGGTTTTCTGTCAAAAACGTAAAAAAACTGTAAATTTAGTTTGAATTCTACATGTAATAAAATAAAGAGTCATCTCCATTTTTAATAATGGTATCTGATATAATATTCTATCATACACAAATTATTTCCGTGTAAACAAGGGCAACATTTAAAGGCATCTTGAATTTTTATCAGGCAAATAGATGATCTTTTCATCACCATTACAGTGAAATAACAGAGCATAAACAAAAGATTTATGTTAGAAAATACATAAATCTTATGATTTACAAATAAAATACTTAACTCTACTGAATTATCTCTCTTATCCAACTAATCTAACAGCAAGTACACATACTTTATACAACATCAAGTGCCCACAACACTTGCTTTCTATGCTGGCCAGCAAAATGAAATGCTCTTGATGAAGGGTGGTACGAAAAGAAGTGCAGCTTTAGGTTAATCAATGGAGCACTGCTATTGTACACTTGAAGTTGTAATCTACTGAGTGTATTACGTCCATATACACAAAACTATTATCCAAAACTATTATCCTATAATCCCTATGCAGTTACCTCCGTAACAGATGTTTTATACTTGTACCCTATTGGTGTTGATTGTGCTACAGAAACATTCTGCCTCTATAACAAAAAAAAGCTACTGTACTTTGAAAATGTGTTAGGCCACTATTATATTTGCTGTTTTGGAAACGCTATAATCTCAGAGTTTTTATTAAAATACAAACACAAAAGGAAACTTGAATAAACAGTTATAAAAAAACAAAACCAAAAGAATAAATGGTGGCCTAAGACCATTGTCATGATCTGCTGGAGGTGCCAGTTGGACTTTTGTATTGCACTTCCAGCCTCATTGTTGTATGTTGTGTTTTTTTATTCCTTGTGTGTTCTGTCACATGTGCTCCTTGTCTCCACCCACCTAATGTGTCGCCACAGCAACTAATATGTTCTCCTTCCCTTTCATGTCATTTCCCCCTGTATTTATACCCCCGTTTTTTCAAGTGTTCCCGGTCATCATTGCGTGTGTGTTCCCACCACCTCTGTAAGCGTTTCCCCCCGTTATAGTTTCTGCTATGTGTATTAGATGTGTTTCTGCCTCTGCCTCCGCCATTGTATCCGCTGTCGTTGAACTTGCTTACTTGTTGTTGTACTGAGTCTTTTTTATTAAATACCCCGCAACCGTCTCTCCGAGTCTCTATCGTAATAACCAAGCTGGACATACCACTTGTTTCTGGAAGGTGGAATCTGCTCATTTCTGCTCCATTGCAACATCTGAAATAGTCCCATTACTTTCTGTAAGAAAATGGCTTATTAATAAAAAATAGTTAGGTTAAAAATATGTGTACAGTCATAACAATTTATATGATTTGTAATAACACCCAATTGCAAATTGATTTTTGATTTTTATACATTCTTTATTTTTGGATATTTTTTCTTATCTGTTCTTCTTCTGATATTTCAGCAGAGCAGATCAAGATCGACGCATCTCTGGAGGAGCCACCTCTGTCTTCTGTCTGAACAACACAAGCGTTACAGTATCTCTGAATAAATATGATCCACCAGTGAATGATGAACTACAGAGAGTCAAAGAGCATCTCAAAACCAGCATGAAGAACAAGTATGAGAGATTATTTGAGGGACTGAAGATCCAGGAGAATGAGACCCACCTGAACAGGGTCTACACACAGCTCTACATCATAGAGGGAGAGAGAGAAGGAGTAAATAAAGAACATGAGGTTTTACAGATGGAGAAAGCATCCAGAACACAACACTCACAAGACACTCCAATCTACTGCAATGACATCTTTAAAGCCTCACCTGAACCAGGATGT
>JAUCNO010000001.1:461158-471924 GCA_032353835.1 Enteromius viviparus | reverse complement strand
TTTTATTTATATAGCGCTTTTAACAATACAGATTGTAGCAAAGCACTGAACATTATCAAGTATGAGAACAGAGTAATGGTAATGTATTATGACGAGAATTAAACTTTATTTATTAAATACAGAGACGGTCTCTGTAGTCAAGACGACGATAACCACTGGAAAAAAGGTTTCCCCAAATAAGCAAGCCAGAGGAGACAGTGGCAAAGAACAATAACCCCATATTTTATTGTTTCTTTAATGATACTTTACAGCTTAAGTATATAACTTACCATTGATTGGTGTTGAAATACACTGCAAAGACATGGCCATAAATCAGTAATAGTTCATTAAGCTCTTTTCCTTGATGTTTGAGAAAATATCAGCTGATGAAATTAAAATATGTGTTTCTTACCGTATCAGGTGGAGGAAAACAGCCTGTTTAAAACAGTAGTGAAATCTCATTATTATAATACAGAAAAATGTGCCTACCAATCTTAAATATAGCTCAGCTAAACTAATTTAACTATAAAATTGCTATACAATTAAAGCCTTATATCTAAATAAATTAGGTTCCCAATTTGATATATAACTGAAATCTCCATTAAAACTTTTCTGATGCATTTTTTGTAAATTAATTTCTCTTTCAATATTACTGCTATCACAAAATGACCACCACATTAGGAATCTTGTCTCAGACCTTTCTACATATACACATTTTGTAAAGATTATAAAGTTCTGATTGTAAAATAACATAATACATTGAGTAAAATATGATATTTGGCACCCTTAGAGGGAGGAGACTGCCAAAAGATTTTAAAGAACCAATGCTTTTTTTACAGGATGAATTTTTTCAGGGAATTTTCAGGTTTTAGGGTGATTACTAAAACAATTGATAGAGTAAAAAGGTAATAAAATGTCATGTTTGTCGGCCCACCGGTGGGCCAGTGACACTTTTTTAATATATGTAGTTACTCTGCTATAATCTTAATTTGTTTTGTTTGTGTGAATGTATTTGTACCAAGAGGAGCCATCTGTTCCAGCTGACTTGTGTAGTTCTTGATGGGTTGAATCATGTTTGGAGGAACCACAGATTTGTGCAGCCTTTGAACTCTGAAAGAGAAAGAGACATTGTGTGAAACCGTGACTGAAATCATTCAGAGACTGTAGCAGACACAGAGTTTAACTGGTACTTACATCTGCTGGTAAGACGAGCACTCCAAACCCATCTGACACCAAAACAAAACAAGATACAGTTCACCTTAATGCAAAGCAAATAAACATGCTGCAAGCAGTCCTCAGACATTCTCAACAAACAAACATATGCACATCATATCTCTTTTTCTCTCTGTTTTTATATCTTATTGTTATTTTTTTATTTATTGTCTTTTAGTCTTATATTTCACTTTATTGCCTTAAACTGTATGTCTTTTCTGCAAAATAAGTTGTTTCTGAGAGACAGTACCTGTGTATCCATTGTCCTTCAAATCGTGCAAAATAAAAATGCAAATTGAATACACAACTAATAGAATTGCATCAATTTTACAAAACCTCTTACATATCGCCAAAAAAGGTATGCTCACATGAGGTGGTTTTTCAGGCAATTCAAAAAATAAATATTTCACAAAACTGCAATGGAAATGGTTTTTTTTGCATTTACCATGTACCATTGCATTTACAGTATCTGTGGCTCTCTTCGACCACCAACGGAAGGCACCCGGAGTATTAAGACTTGTAGGACTTCCCCCACACCCCATGCCTAGGACTAATTACCGCCTGGTCTCTCTCATTAGCTCCTCTTTATGAACTTTGCCCAAACACTCAGAGGACGTAAAGTCTTGTTTAACCTGTCTGACCTGTCTGGTTGATTCTCTCATGTATGATTCTGGACTGTGTTACCTCTTGTAATTCTCTGCCACCTGTCCTTCTGTCATTTCGTAATACTATTTTTGTCAACATTTATAAAATATTGGAAAAGTTTAGCACCAATCTGTAATGGAAAAGTGTGTAGGGTTTGGCAGAGATGTTCTTACCTGGTTAGCGAGCATGATGACATATTCAAGCATCTCAAGTAGACCACGTTCTTCAGGAGAAACCAGGATGTGATTAAAAACCATGTCTATTACAAGGTTTTTATCTGGGAGACCTACAAAATCCTCAACTATGAGCTCAGCTGTTTGTCTGGGAGAGAGAACCACCAGTGCATCAAGCTGAAATGCACAAAGAAAACACTTTATTTAATAAAGACTACATTTAATGTTGCAGAGATCCAATTCACCAGTTACATGAGAAGGTCAAGAATAAAGCTATATTTTCATTTTGGAAACAAAATAAAGCAAACTAAGATGTTCTGGTCAGTGGCAACATAACTCACAGCATTGAAATATTGGTTCAGCTGGTACATTTCCCTCAATGTTGCAAACACTGAAAATCCACCAAGATTCAGAGTAACCCAGATGCTGCTGTTTTCCGCAGGGCAGCCACCTAAAACATATCAATAACCTATTTTATAGATGGATGGATAGACGGATAGACAGATATACAAATAGATAGACAGATGTACCTGAAACATTATGTCGGCTTAGGAAGGGAACAATAAAATACTGATAAACACCCTGCAAAGCTTCTTCTGGCAATAGGAGCATGTTGTCACTGAGTTCTGAAACACTGACAGGACAACATGAAATTAGGTGAGAGTCGAGGTAAGTTGAGAATAGAATTAATTTGCTGGGATTAGCACTGATGTCTTCACTGGACGTACAGTATCTGAAAGGTCTGGCAGCTGAACTCTTTGTGACTGAGGCATGTGAAATATTCTGGAGTCAGTGTGGAGAGAAGAGGCTTTAACTTGATCTGGAACCACAATCTTACAAATGACTCGTCCTGCAAGTTGCTCATCATGAAGGTGTCATGAACCATTTGGTCTAGGAGGTCGCTGAAGGGGGAACTCTGAGAACTGAAGTTCTGGGCAAGAAATAACATGCAAACCAAAATTATGTCAAAAACTGGTTTCTACACAGCTGACGTGAGATCTGGCAAGTCTTACGGTCATGGAGAGCTGCTGCAGGAGAGCATTGAGGTTCTGGGAGAGATACAGAAGCACACTCGAGAGCGTCTCCTCATTGAGCGTGAGGTTTGAGCGTGCTGCGCAGTGCAGGACCGTTGCCACATGTTCAACCATGTCCGTTAGCTGGAATGACATAAAGACACTGTGTGGCATATGCTATGAAATCCCAGCAGTGAAGACGCCTGGATTAATGTGCATATATGTTCTGAGTATGTGATTAGCTTACCCCACATGTTCTGTTATCAATAAAGACACTGCAGATGTCCCGACTTTCATTCTGCGCTTGAGTTCCCATTCCCGTCTCAATGTAGCTAAAGAGAAAACACAAACCACATCAGAGCATTTTCATCACTTTATGAGAGGAAGCCTCTGGATAACTGTGACACTACCATCATGGTAAACTCACAACTGGTTATGGAAGACAGCCGAGAGGTTGGGGTGGATTTCTATCCCAGGAGGAAGGAATCGCTGGAGTATGGGAGAAACCACATGCATGAACCAGTCGTTAACATTCAATGGGTCAAAAGTGGCCATCTGCTGGTTGGAATTCTGCTTGAACGGAGCAGCGAGCTCGGCGAGAGTCAAGTTGATCATGGCCTGCATCATTGTGGCGCTCCGCATGTTTTGCTTCAGGAAAAAAGCATATACAGACAGCAGAAATCTGAGATGGGGTTTGGGCTTGTAATGTCTAACTGAATGTGTGGGTGTGCTGTTACCTGCTTCGTCAAGGACACAAACTGTCTAACAAAACTCTGGACAGGACTAAATGCCGTCATTAATCCATTCAGCACCTGAAGCCACAAATCAGACTAAATGACTCATTCAACATCTCAGGATATTGCCACATTATAGTCTCTTTAATATACACTTATCAACTCATCTACATCATGTCTGAGCAGCTCTGGTTTTCAAGATCCACCTTCCTGCACATCAACCCTAATGAAAATAAGCTGTTTGGATTAGGATTGGGGCTGAGCTCTGCAGGGAAATGGATCTCGAGTTACCCAGCCCTGATCTACATCAGTGATTGGCATGATTCTTGCCTGTCCGAGAGGGTCTTGAGGTGAGGTGGTAGGAATGGTGCTCATATAATACACTGTGCCATTATTTGAAGGCCATGGATCCTCAGAGGGCATCAGAGAGGAAAGCAAACTCTCAAACACCAGGCCAAGGGAACTGTTCGTCAAGCCCACCACCTCTGGATGAAGAAGAAGCTCTGCCTTCTGCTCATGACTCAAGAGGTGCAAAACCTCCAGCTGATGAGACAAGGTAGAACCTTAGAACACCTCTGACATCAGCACAGAACTAAGGATGCCGTCAGGAAAACACCAGACGCAAGAGTGAGTGTTCCTACCCCGCTGAAGAGTATGTTGATGGATGTGAAGTCGCGCACTTGAGCCATGACAGAGAACGAGCCAAAGTTCTTCAGGAGCCAGTCCTCAGTGCTGTCCTCTGGATCTACACAACCTACAACAACACCAGCATACAATCAGACTCAAACCTGCACAAAACCTGCACAGAATACACACGAGCAGTTCTAGAGGGGAAGAGTTACCCGAGGATACGTTTCTAGAGAGAAACGGGTACATGAAGAAGGAATAGATCCACTTCTGTCGCACTGGGTCCAGACCGGAGAAATGCTGACTCAGCTCCTTTACACTATACACACAACAAATAATTGGCACAGTCAATCACACTCATTCATATTCTGCTTCCGATCTACAAATGCGCAGGTGTGTGCTCTCGTACATGGTCTGGTAGGCGCTGCAGCTGAAGTTTCTGTTGCTGAGGCAGGTGAGGAAGTTTCTGGAGACGGACGACAGCAGAGGAGTGAGCTTGATGTCCAGCCACGCTCTGATCATATGATCCTCGTTCATACCGATGCCTCCCGACAGATCTAGGACGGGCACGCCAGCCACACTGGAGCGCTGCGAGACAGACAGCGTCATGGTAGAGCTGCAGCAGTGAAGGCTCATGATATACATGTGTGTGTGCTGGGGTACCATGAAGGAGTAGACGTCCAGAGCTGCGCTGATCAGACCCTTCAGGTGCAGTATGTGGTCTGCGTCTGGCTCTGATGGGACTCCAGCACACATCAGGAAGCCCCGCGTGGGACCGTCCAGCTGAGACAGCAGTAAACACAGCACAGAATGAGAGTGAGACATTACAGCATCAAATGTGGGTTTGAGTCCCATTCCAGAGAAGTCTGCCTGCCACACTCATATACAGTATATATATATATATATATATTTCAACTCAGCAAGAAATAGCGCTGAAAAGCTTATATTTCAGGCTGTAGTTTGGGTTGCTTGTCACTGTCATCAGTTAACAGATCCAGTCATGTCACTGATTTACCTGCACTGACAGATGAGGACAGAACTGCATTGATCAGAATAATGACATCATTCTCTTTTGCAGAGATGCTTTACAGCTAAAATTGGATTTGTTTCATAACTGATGAATTTTACAACATTAACAGTTTTTTCCTTAATTTTTACTGTGAATAACTCTGTGAATTTACTGTGAATACTGTGAATAAATAATAAATCTATCATACATGTTTTCCATGTTATCTGCTCTAGAAGTCTATCAGTAGCATACTCTACCCTAGTGGCTGATGGGAGTAGTGCGGGTCCATTGTGTCTGAGAACCTTGTTTTGTCTAGGCTACTTTTATTCAGAAAAAGTGGTCGTGTTCCCTTCGGTTTCATGTTTCTGTCTGGAAGATTGTTGCCTAATCAGCCTGTCTGTGTCCAGTGTCCAATGGATGGATCTGGTTAATCAGTGTAACACCTCTGAGATCTCGGTACACTAAAAAAAAAAAACTCTTTGAACTAACTAAACTCTATTATGTGATTAAGAACCCACAAACAAATTCCACACAAACAAATTGTTTATTATTTTTATGCATGGGATTTTTAAAAATGTATATGAACAGAGTTTTTGTGATTCACTATGACTTTTCCCTCAATAAATTCTTATTTTGGTAGTTAATAGTTAGTAAGGTAGTTCTTAAGTTTAGGTATTGGGTAATATTAGGGATCTAGAACACGGCATTAATATATGCTTTATTAATGCTAACAAATGACTGCTATTCTATTAATAAACATGCTAATAACGACCTAAATAAAGTGTTACTGATTTCTTTATATGACTTCATCTTACATTACTGTTTAGTTCAAAGTGATCGCGTGTGTTTAGCTCTGCTGTTCCAAACAGACCATACTCTCCAACAAAGAACAATCTAAAAATATCTGTGTGTGTGTGTGTGTGTGTGTGTGTTTGAGCTCACATCAGTGCATTGTTCTTCTGTTAGTCCTGCACTCGTTCCACTGGTTTGACTGTGAGTAATGAAATGAGATGGAGATTAATGTGGGCAGAGGGAGGAGATGGAGCTGAATGGAAAGTGAGTGATAGGTCACGATGTATGAAAGTCAGAAATGTAAAGTCATTTCACAACAACAACAACATAAAGAAAGAAAGAAAGAAAGATTGCAATCTGAATCCTTTTGTCTCAAAGGTTTCTATGGATTACATAATGGAAAGATCTGAAGTGCTTCACTCACATCTGCAGCACTGAACAAACGCTGCCTGAAAACACAGAGAGACAGAGAGTCACGTCTCTTATCTGTTTGCTGGACACTGTGGCAAACAACTCTGACAGGGAGGTCAAGCCTGTGTATTACACACCTACTAGCAAGTAAAGTGTGCATACACTGAAAAACGTTTGGAGTGGGATTTACTTAAAACAAGTTAGGAAAAAAGTGAAAAAACTTTCCTAACTTGTTTTATATAAATCCCACTCCAAACTTTTTTCAGTGTATATCAATCAGAGTCTGTGTGATTTCATTCTAGGAGAAGGACAGTCAGACATGAAAACACTGAATAATAACTGAATTATTGATGTCATTGTAGACAGTGTTTGAAGGAGTCCATTGACCAATCACAATCAGATCAGAGCATGAAATAAAATAATCATTCATAATTTAGACATTATGCTCCTTTTTGTTAATTAGTGTGCTGTTTTATTAATGAGTATAAATATGTGGACTCACCGAAGCCCGTTGCTCCTACATAGAGGAGCAGGAAAATCAGAGGCGTTCTCATAACGACTGTCTGCTTCTGGAGATATTCAGCTCTTAGAGAAACAGACACAAACCCAGATCAATGACATGCTTGTTGACAATTGCAGCATGTAATAACTGGAGATCCAGCTTTCAGTACAAGAACGATTTTACAGCTGCTTGAAGAAGTGATAAAAACACCCCTGAACTGACACACTGCATAAATGGTTTAATATGTTTATTAAAAAAAATTCAGTGAGTTTATTGCAACAAGGTTACATTTATTTGTTTAAAAAACAAACCGTAAAACCAAAAATTAGACACAAAATGCTCGTCTGTCTGTTGTAACTGAGCTACAGCAGACGAACATAAAGTACAGTTAACAAGTTAAGAGCCCAACTAAAGTCAACACTGAACACTAAACTGGTGACACAGAAATACTGATTTTCTTCTTTGATGATTCTGCTTTTTAATATCAGGTGTCTTCAATAATGGTCAATCATCACTTAATGAATTAGCTCATCATCATCTCATTAACTTTAACACATATAGACACTTGGGGGTGTTCATTTAACACCGGGGATTTATCGTTGGGAGAACATAAAAATCTGAATGCAATGTGTTGTCTTGAATTTTTCATTATTAGCAATGATTGTGCTCTGATTGTGTGCTGAAAGTGATTAATTACTCCACAGTGGTTCTGTTCGACCCTCTCCCCCTGTTAAGTCCTGTGCTCTGCTCTGATATTGATGTTTGATCATATAATATAATATAATATAGTATATGAAGTAGGCTCGTGTGTGTCAGGTGTTCTCTGAGGGTGTTTGTGACGTCATGTGTTGGATTACAAACAGCAGCACATTCTCACACACATCTCTGTCATTCCTCTCAGAACACAACAGAGCCACAGCTGGTGAAACCGGTCGAGCGAGGAGATTACAAACTCTTAACACAAATGCCATCCATTCAAACAGAACAATCAAACTATGACAAAAAATAATGACATTCTGCCACTCATGATTGACTTTATGAAACGTGAAATGCAAATAAGTGCCTTTGTGAATGGAATGAAGGAAATCATAAAGATGATTTGAAACTTTACATGTATAAATGTCAAAGACTGCAAATACATACGCACACAGTATGCTGAGAGTCATACACAAAGTAATTTGACATGACTTCATATCAAACATCAGCTGCTGGAAGAATCTAGTACCACATTTCTAATGTGATATAAACTGTAACGAGCTATCAGCCAATCAGATGATATATGGATAAATCATATCCATATATCTATGAACTGTGTGACTGAACTGACAGTGATATATGATTGACAAAAGGATTTTCAGCTGTGTACTTCGGCAGTATGCGGCGATATTGAAATCAAACTCACATGATACTTCTGATAAGTGTAATTCTGTAGATGTACGTACTCTACCCTGCATTCCTAAATAATCAGTTCTGTTTCTACATCTGTAAACTACTGTAATAATAAAATGAGCAAGGTTTCAAAAGCGCTCATGATTCAAATATTATTTCATTTCATCTCAGTTTCATAAAATGGCAGCACTTATTAAAAAACACCCCTGAGACGTCTTCAGTTCTTCAGATATGAGAACTTAATCCTGATCGGCTCATGATGGAAACATCTGTCTGACTTGATCTTTCCAAGACCAAACTCACACATGATTTGGTAACACTTTATTTCAATAGTCCATTTAGAGTTTGTACTAATATCTTCTAACACTTTATTTTGATGAGTGCACAACACAATCAGAAACCTTCAGTCTACCCTAACAGTCTCCTCTGAGAGTTAGTGACATGTAGCTGTGCATTATAATGTTACTTATAGTCAGTAGAATGTGGACCATCAAAATGATATTTTAAAAAGGATCTCAAAACACTCATGAAGCAGCTCATTTCAGTAGTTACTAATACATTTTAAAATTAGGTTGTATCTTAATGTTATTGACCTGAGCTAACATGAACAGAATCCTGTAAGAGAAGAAGTGTGCATTGAATGCATTAACTAACATTAGATCATGAGACTTTTGTGAAGTGTTGATGAAATGTTCCATCGCACTCTCATCTAAAACATCTGGTCTGATTCGATTAAGAAGAGATGAGATTTTAAGCAGCTCTGAGATGATATGACTGTGTCCCTTTCATTAAAACTCACTCTACAGTCCCAGGTAAACCTCACAATACGCTTTACATGAAGAGAAATCACTGAGCTTACCTGTCAGGTGTGTTTGTCACGAAGATGTGAGTCTACAGCCTACAGCTACAGCCATTCACCAGACTCCACCCACATCACTGTGTGTGTGTGTGTGTGTGTGTGTGTGTGTGAGAGAGACTGAGAGACAAACAGGTCACAGCTAAGAGTCTGGACTGAGACACCAGGGAAATCAACATTACTCTCCACAGGTATAGACAAACATAGACAATACTCCTGGGGGGTATTCTAGAAAGCTTGGTTAACTTACCATTTGGTAAAACATAACCAGAATGCATTGCTTTGTAAGGCGGCAGCCCATTTCCTGCGGCGCCGCATGAAGCCGAACACACCTAATATGTCGGTTCCAAAACACCCGATAAGAGTTAGTTTAATCAGCCTCCTACTGGTTACCCAGAGTTAAAACGCGTAGATAAAGACATTTTTAATGAATCACTGATTTCACGAGTCGAAATGGAAAATGACAGTGAAAAAAGGGAGCGGCATATTTCACAGAGGCGGAGCTAGAAGTTTTAATGCATGAGTATAAAGAATTGAAGCCAATAATAATTAATAAAAAAAGCAATACAACTAAAAAATAAAGAAAATAACATTATGTGTGCTTATGTTCAAGTTAGTTCGGGTGGGTTTGGTTTATTTGCAGCCCTGTTATAAAAACAAAACTATTACCGTCATGGAGAAAGATGGGTAGGGGAGGGACTTAATATATCCGTGCCAGTGGACACATGTCGTTGATTGGTTGAAAAATGTCAGAAAATGAACATCAGTCCTCTGATTGCTAATTTTATTCAGTGTTCATACATATATGTGCTCCTACAGTCACGTAATGTAAGAGACTTATGAACTAGATCATTGGTTTGATTAAAAGAAGAAACATTACAGTGCTAGTACCCCATGGTATGGTATTAATATTCCCAAACCTTTGCGATAAACGGCAAGACATTTCAATACTATAAATTTGTTATTTAAATATCTTCTTTACATCACATGTTTAAAGTAATTTTTAAAAAATTAACGTAAGGACATACACTATCCTTCACGGTGTCAAACATCAATCAATCACTACATAAATTTGGGGGCAAGAGGGAGTCCCCCAGGGAGTTATTCCATGTAAAGCCACTGCACATGACCACATTGTACAAATAATGCCCTGACACAAAAAACTGATGCAGTTTTTTTGTCTGTGCTAAGCGCAGACCCGCAGTTTGTGACATTTACAATGTGGTCTCAAGAGACGTGTTAAATAAATTAACGAATCTTTTGAAAACCGGTAAGACTCTTTCAAATAATCATTAGGAAATTAAAATACACCAATATGCCGTCTTATAACTCTCTCCCTGCGTAAAAACAGGATCGTCATCAAAAGGGCACGCCATGCTCAGTAACCTTCGGAAACAAACTTACCCTGGAACATAACCTGCTAC
>JAUCNO010000001.1:408808-420991 GCA_032353835.1 Enteromius viviparus | reverse complement strand
CACTAGCTGCTTCATGTATCTTTCATGTATCGTATCGTTGGCTATGCATCGAGATGCGTATCGCATCGGCCTCAGTTGTGGAGATGCACATCCCTAATAACTACATAACTAAAAAAGTTTTTGTTTACATAATAAAAATGTACAACACACACACACACACGCACACACACATATATATAAATACACACACATTCAGAATATATTTTGAGAATATTTACATGTATATATTAATATTCATATAAATGATTTCATATATAAACATATTTACTGTATAAGCATAACTTATTTTTCTAAATGCATACATGCATGTGTGTGTATTTACATATACATAATAAATATACACAGAACACACATATATCAGGTAAACACAAACTTTCGTTTTGGAAGTGATTACTCAATAGACAGCACTAAAATATATACATAATAAATGTGAGAAACTGTTTCAAAGTAGCACATGTTGCAAAGTCATATTGTGAGAAATAGTGCGACACTCATAAGGTATAGATGTGATAAGATATAAAGCTGCAATTATAATAAACAGCTGAAAAACCTTTTAAAGCTAAAACTAAAGAAAAGCAGAGAGTTGCAGTTGTGATATTTAGTCACATTTCACGATGTAAAATCACTGCTGAGAGAAATGAAGTTGCAATATTTAGTCTGCTTTAGGTTATGAAGTCGCAATGATAAAAAATTGCATTTGTGATATATGTGATCCTATTAAAAATAGTTCCAGCTGTAACTTAATATTATTGAATTCAAGTACAATTATCAGAAAGTCAAGAAATGATGTCAGAACTGAGAGATATAAAGTCACATTTTCAGGAGTATCAGTTAATAAAGCTTTCTTTGCTCTGAGGTGGAGATGGGCTTTGGTGGAGAGGAGATGATTACATTAGTTTTCTCTTTCAAACACCTTCAGACTCACCTGGCACTGCGACGCCGTAGACAGCCACGTCTGTCTGATTCAGCAGAGCGCTCAGGACTCCCTCCACCTCGGTGGTGGACACGTTCTCTCCTCGCCAGCGGAATGTGTCTCCACCTCGGTCCCGGAAATACACGTAACCGAACTCATCCATCACCATCAGATCACCTGAAGAACACAGAGTCAGAACAACACCCAGCACACACCTGGACACGTTCACATCTGGAGAAACCTGACGTTACCTGACACATACGCCGAGTCTCCCTCTTTGAAGACATTGTGAGAGATCTTTTTATTGGTGGCTTCTTGATTTGCGTAGCCATCAAAACGACGTAACGGATCCTGAGGATTGATTCGGCCAACGATAATCCCGGGTTCCCCTGAAGTGAAATAAAAACATATGTTCTCATAGATTGTATATTTACACCAGGTAATGGTATGTATATATATATAATTATTATTAACATTTTTTATTTTTATTAAGCTGGTTTATAAGGCATTATTTGAAATTTTCATTTAAAGTACTTAAATAAACACACAACATCACTTAAAAAATGAAAAACTATCTAGACATTAAATGAAATGCTATGTGTCGCTGATGTGAAATGTGTGTTTATTTAAAGTCCAGGAGCAACCAAAGACACACAGAGCACTGAGTGTTCACTTTACTGTTACTAGCCGGGCAGACAATGGCTTTTAACCCAATTACAAACTATAGAGAGGGACGTTTTGAAATACTTTTGAAATAGACTTGTTTGCTCTGTGGTGATATGTGTTCAGAAGACTACACTGATGCTCAGTTTGTTTTGAGTTTCCAGGCAAACAAATATTCGCAACACGAGAGGTTAAAATGTTAAAGGACAGATATAGCATTCAACTCTTACACACTTAGATTTCATTGAGTAAAGGATGATGTAAAACCAGCAGGATGTGACTACAAAATATATCCTAGTGTTTAAAAGTTTGAATCAGTAAGATTTTTAAAAGAAGGAATTAATACTTGATCAAAAGTATTAATCAAAAATGGATTACGTTGAGCAAAAGTGACAGTAAGAAATGTTTCTTGACCAGCAAATCGGCATTTTACGATTTATAAGGGTTCTGAAGAATCGTGTGACACTGGAGTAATGATGCTGAAAATTCAGTTTTGATCACAGGAATAAATTACAGTTTAACACACAGCGTCTCCAGAACATGGCGCCTGCAGCAACACTACACCCAGAATTATAGCTCCGCCTTCTTTCTTTGTGGAAACATTTGGGAGGCGTTTGAAATAAACCCACTCTTCACATAATAAACAGTTTTTACTCTATTCTTGTTCAAATAAATGCACTTTGGTCAGCAAGTGACAGATCTGTCATTAAATCACACAATCTAATGTTAATATTTTATGCAATTTATTATTATTTTATTTTTTTACGTCCTCTTTATAGATATTACATCCCACATCTGCTGTATGTGTGTTTCTCACCGGGTTTGCAGGGGACACACAGACCTCGGCTGTCCCGTATTAACTCCATGGTGTCCTCGTCTGCTCTCAGCAGTCTGATGGGGTAAATGCTGGGCAGGATCACACTGTTGAAGCCACATGAGCCCACCTGGCCAGAGAAGCACGACACGTCAGTAAATCACACAGAAAACCTCTGATGATCTTGTGAGGTCAGCAACCGCTCACACCTTGTTGTCCATGTTGGCGAGGCTGCAGTTGCACTCGGTGGCTCCATAAAACTCACCGATGCGTTTGATATTGAAGCGTTTCATAAACGCTTCCCACACATTAGGCCGGAGACCGTTGCCCATGGCAACACGCACCTGGTGACGAGACTCGGCCGGACGGGCCGGCTGAGATAACAGATATCGACAGATTTCCCCGATGTACTGGACTACCTGCAAACACACACACACCTAACTCAAACACTTACTCAACAACCAACCCGTTCACCGTATAAATGAAGTTGCAAACTTCTTTCGTGAGGAAGAGCATATGATTATTAGACATTATTACTATCAATGAGGAAGCGCAAACTCGTGAAATATCATCTGGAAATGCTGTTATAACTGATATTAATTATATATTTTAGAATATTTTTTTATAATTTGTAATTATATTTTATACTACACATCTAATGCAGAAGTGACTATCCTACAAAAGAAAAGAAAACAACAAAATCTTGAAATCAAACTAAATGTTTCAATAGCATGTAGTGCTATATTTGTTCAGCCAGAACATGAAAACATGTTTTCATGTACAGTATATATTTACCTTGTAATCTGAACACTGACAAAATACAGTTTAGAATTACAGCCTTCAACAAAATATATGTAGAGTGTTCTATCCTTCTTTTAAATGTACTGTAAAACTCTAATAATTATATAACAATATGATAAGTTGTGCTTTAATATGTTGTCTGTGCTGCCATCCAGTGTGTGAATACTAAATCTACTAAATCTAGGATGTCTAATGGCTGAGGTCAGAGGTCATCACCGTGCAGTTGTACTTGATGCAGTCGTCCCAGAAACGGCTGGCGGAGAACTTCCTGCGGATCACCACTGTCAGACCTTGCAGCAGACACTGACCCACGCCCACAATGTTACCTGGGAAACACCGAGAGAAGAGACGTGATTGGCTGATAGAGCTGTCAGCTGAACTTCACATTCGGTTTCGTCATTTAACGTGTTCCTTCAAGAACCTGCAGAGATTCAGAGCTTAATAGCATATAATATAATAATTATAACTACTATACATAGCTTTAAAATGTTTTATTTCCATATCAGCAGCATATGATTACACCAAATTTAACCGATTCATTCCTTTCTATATCTTAAAGATTTTTACTGAGGCATTTGTCTATATGTCATTCATGCTGAATTATACAGCATTTTACTACACAAAATCATGGTGAAAATGCAGTATTTGAAGATGGCAAGTTTTTTCTCCACTTCAGCAGCACTTATGTACACCAACACTTAGTATTTTTTTGATGTCCATATTCTGAAGGATTGTACTGAGCAGTTTTGTTTATATAACATTTTACCACTAACATCATGGTGAAAATGCAGTATTTGAAGATGGAGAGTTTTTTTCTCCTCTTCAGTAATACTTACATACCCTAAACTTCCTTCCTTATTCCTAACTATATTTTGGAGTACTTTGTTTATATATCATTCACATCGATTCACATTCACATTTTACCCTTGTAAACATGGTAAAAGTATATAGAATTGAAAGTGGTCAATTTTTCTCCACTTTAGTAAGACTTCTACCCTAAACTTAACATGGTTATTCCTATCTAAATTCTGAAGGGTTTTGTTTAGCAGTTCATATGTCAGATTGTTCATATAACCCTAAAACATGGTAAAAATACATATTTTTTAAAGTTGGCGAGTTTTCTCTTTACTTTAGCAGCAAGTTAATATACCAGACTTAGCAGTGTTATTATCTATATTCTGAAAGTTTTTACAGGGGGGTTTCTTCATGTATTATTTACACAGATTTGTCTAACTTGTTGATATCAGTAGAATGAAGGGTGATCTGAGGTACTGCTGAGGTAATCTATGAGCGGAACAGAACGAGTGAAGGACAGAAAGTGGGTGGAAAGTGATGTTTGTGTTCAGCAAACATACCTGCGGAGTGATAGAGCGGCAGGCAGCAGTAAACAACATCATCTGGCCGCAGGCTGAAGGAGTAATATCCAAACGCAGCGATGCGATAGTACCTGTTTACACAGCACACACACACACACACACACACAGTCAAACAGATGCACACATGAAGTCTGCGCGGTATTTTAGTAGCAGTGTTGCACAAACCTGCTGTGAACTATGATAGCAGCTTTAGGTAAACCCGTTGTTCCTGAGGTGTAGATGTAAAATAACCTGTCTGAGACGAAAAACACAAGTCACACGTCAGCCATATTCTGATTATTTATTTCAAGATATTATTTTGATGAAAAAGAGCACCCTGGCCAAACTTTTTTGGTGTTTTATTGTACTTATATACTTATATACTGGCCTAAAATCATCATTAAATAACAAACCTAAACATTTCTGGTAATTAATTGCTATAATACCCTAATTATTTGTCTTTGTACATCTGCCAGAAGAATTTGGTAGAAGTTTTTAGGAAAACTTAAATGATTTTATTCTTAAAAACTTCTACCAAATTCTTCTTTTTTGGAAATTAAGAAAGAAAATGTGTAAAGTTACCCTGCAGTAAACTCCTGCTCCACACACATCACGCTCATCACTCACGACACAGGGTGTGTAGGACATGAAGCACAGATGCATTATGGGTGAAAGGTCAGGAGTACACTGTGTGACTAGTGTTTATATCTGAAGACACTGCTGGGTGTCCCTGAGAGAGGCTGTGTCAGGTCTGACCCGCGTCTGGAGACGACTGAAACACACACACGTACAGGACCGGGACAGCTGACTGGGTCAGAGGTGTATTAACCGATGAGCGTTCACTCTCTGACACATTTCCAAGGCCTGGGTTCGTCTGTGCCTGACACTGCTGTCTTTCTCTTCTGTCTCCTGGTTCCGTGCGGCTCCTCAGGGACCGGATCTGTTTTTTTTCTCTCTTTCTCCCTGTATCGTGTTTTTCCCACACAATATGCTTTTGTAGCTCAGACTTTCTTTCTTTCTTTCAGTCTCTCTCTCTCTCTTTCAGGCGCTGCTCTTGGCTGGTATGTAACCTTTTCCCCACATTAACACTCGCTCGCCCGCTCACTGAAAACACATAATACCACTGCCCCTCTCTCTCTCTCTTTGTAAAGGGGTGAATCTCACACAACCTGCCAAAAACACGTCCGGCTCGCAGTCACCCCACACCCACAAGAAACAAGAAGCAGACCGAGCATTTACAAAATGTAGCGTTGTGAAATCATTACTTTTAGTTAACTTAGCATATTTGCCCCATAATAAAACAACTGTATTTTACTTTATGTATTGTGAAAAGAAAATAGTTACTTTAGATGCATATGTTAAGTATTTTACAGTGTAAAAGTGTTTATTCACCATATTAATGTGTGATTATTAATGTTAATTTAAATCATGTAAACATAAGATAGAATATAAACAGGATAGCAAAACCATTTAATATGTTTACATAATACATAATTGTCATATTATATAAGAAAAATGTCCCAAAATAAAATAAAATAATTATTACGGAAGTATTAATTTATTGTGGTAATATTCATTTTTTATTTAGATTTTAAACAATATAACATATTATGAAATATAATGGAAACCTGATGGAAATCAATGTATAAAAGATATTAAAATTACATAATATTACAAATAACAATAATAATTTGTTATTTTGTTTTAATAAAATATGAATGTTTTATATTTATTTTGTAATACACTAAAGGTGCTATTTAAATAAATGTGACATCTGATTAATATTTATATATAATATATATATATAAAGTATATGAGAATTACAATACTAAAATGTGATTGATTAATTAATAATAATAATAGTAATTTTTTTACAAAGGTAAATAAAGAGCTAAAGAGGTTTGTCTACTTTAGACCAAATAATTCTCTGAGTTGTTTTTGCTGTGAAATGTGAGCTGATGATTACAACACCTAATGCATCTGAAAACATGTGCAGACATTTTCCAGCAGTAAAATAAACTCTCACGCTCACAAATATGCACCACCTCATCCATAAACACACACACACACACACATACAGACCGTTGAAGCCCTTGTTGTGTGTGACAGCAGGCGGCGTGTCAGGAGACGAAGACAAGAGATCATCCAGATCCAGAGCCGACAGCGAATCCAGCGACTCAGCCGGAGCTGAGCCGGTACAGAAGAGAGAGAGAGAGCCGAGAGACTCCTTCACCTCCAGCACCGCTGCACACACACACACACACACACACACATCAGTGATTAGACCACACTGTTATTGATTATTGCATTTATATAATAATAATAACAGGTTTCTTCTTTTTTTAATTCTTGCATTCAGAAAATCTAAATTTTTTTTGTTAATGTCTGTCAGACATTTGATTAATTTCTTATTCATTTTGAATGCAAAACAACTACTCGTTAACACCATGCTAAGGAGCATCTGATTGGACAACAATTTGTATACGTCCCTGAGGAGGGTATGATGTCATAAATATACATGACCTCAAAGCCCAAAGCTTACATATCATGGCATAATTAATGTCAACACACTCTAGTATCCAATAACCCTAAATCAGTGCTGTCACATGACTAATCACGATTAATAACAATTCTAAATAGCAGTTTGACAGCTCAGTAATGAGTCATTTTGTCACATTCCCTTAAATGAAATTGTTATAGCTATATGCCGTTGGCCACATTTCTCTGTAAATATCTCCAGTGGCCCTTCATATATCACAAGTCTCACCGTCCAGAAGCTCCGCCCCGAACACCATCCCTCTCGCTCCGGACACGCCCACGCAGTGCATCAGCGAATGGCGTCGCAGGTTGAAGTTGATGAGCGCCGGCTCCACGCCCACTTTGGCCAGTCCGAGCCAGAGCGCCACCATGAGCGGCCTGCTCTCCATGAAGATGGCCACCACGTCCCCTGACCGCCAGCCCTGCGCCGAGGCCCACTGCGCCACAGCGTTCGAGCGCCGGTCCAGCTCCGAGAAGCTCCACACCTCACCCGTCGACTCATCCACCAGAGCCGCTTTGTCCGGGTGCAGCGCCACCCGCTGGGCGAATATGGACGGGATGGTGCTGCGTGTGTGTATGAAGCGATGCATGAAGAACTTGACTCGCAGCAGCACCTGCAGACCTCTGGAGCACAGACAGAACCAAACCAAAGCAGTCTTATATATTTGGAGCACAAGCCAAAATACGTTGCATGGGTCAAAATTATCCATTTTCATTTTATGCCAAAAATCATTAGGATATTAAATAAAGATCATGTTCCATGAAGATATTTTGTACATTTCCTACCATGAATATATTAAAACTTTATTTCTGATTAATAATTTCATTGCTATGAACTTCATTTTGATCTATTTAAAGGTGATTTTCTCTGAGGTTTTTTTTAACCCTCAGATTTTCAAATAGCTGTATCTCAGCCAAGTACTGTCCTATCCTAACAAACAATGGACAGTGTATTAATTCAGGTTTCAGATGATGTATAAATCTCAAAGTTAATAGAAATTGACACTTGACTGTTTTTGTGGTCCAGGCTCACATGTGTTATATGAGTGGTTCTGTTTTTAACATTTTAATAGTAGATATGTCCATTTGACTTCATACTTTACTGAATAAACTGAGAGAAAGTGGGTTATACTCACACCATGTCTCTCTTGAAGGTGAACGCAGCCACATAGAGAAACCTCCATCCTCCAGAGCACAAATAAACTCCCAGAAGAGCCAGCAAACTCCAGAACCACGAGAGGCCCAGGACACTCAGTAACCCAGCTGAGATGACCGCTACCGGGGCACGAAACCCATCTCCAGCTCTCATCCTGTCAGTGAAGGCCAAAAATCCTTGAATGACATTTCAGAACTTAAAGCTTACATTTACATTTCTAAAATGCTTTGTGTGAAGTACTGACAACAATGTTTTATATATTCATTATAGTAGCTTCCACGTAAATACCCAGTTAATAAAAAAAAGTCACTCTGAAGAAGTTCAAAGTAAAAGTACACATTTTTCGCACATTCTGTATTTATTATAGAGAATATCAGTCAGGGTAGGAGCTCACAAATGCACTTAAGAAGTGTTGATCTATTTTTATTTATTATTTAATGTTAAATCGTTTTTATCGTTGTTTATCATAGAATCAAAGAAATTCAACGGGATATATTTAAATGTATTTAAACTAGCGTTATATGTGTGCATTTAGTATACAGAAGAGAAGTCGATGATAACAGGTCTGATGAAACACTTGCCTGCGCGGAGCCCCTTTAGTTCTGACGGCTGTTCAATCCTCCGACAGAAATGATCCAAGAGAAACACTGGAAGCCCTTCACAGATCTGACGACAGCTTACTGACAAATGTGTGTAAGCGATAGATTCTGGAGGAAGGTGACCAGTAGCGATTTATTGATACTCGCGAACTCTCACTTGACTCACAGTGCGAGAACCTCGGTCTGGAAGCCCCGCCTCCGCACCCAGCGCTCCGCTCTGATTGGAGGACACACTGACGCCCTCCGTTCTGATTGGAGGACGCAGCTGTCAGTCACGCGTCTGCGGGTTCTCCGGGTTCTGCGTGTCTGAACTGGCTTGTTCTGGGGTCCTGTCAGAACTCGAGCCTCCGAGAAACGAGGGGCTGTGGCGATGATTCAGTCAACATGACAAGACGAAGTGACTTTAATTTCGCAAGACGTTTTATTGACTGTGACGCTTGATCTTATAATAATTTTTTGTTTTTGTTTTTTTGTATGAAACGAGTGACAGCTTGTATAGCTTTTAGTAAATCGGCATCATTGCGACATGTTTTTTTAACCAATCGGCCCTCAAATGTGTAGGATCTAAGTTCTTATAGTTACAGTCTACTTCAAACTAGTTTTAAATTAATCTGAAAATGTACAAATGTATTAAATTATCATAATTTAACATATAGCCTAATAATATAATTATAATATATAAGTGGGTGATTCTATAATTGCGGTACATTTGGTGTTCGACAACTCTGTCAGGTAGAGTAACAGTGCTGACAACAGTGAAACAGAATTAACAGTTTTATTTTATTTACCTAAAACACCACTTGCTGGCGTAAGAACACATGACAAATGAAAACATGGCTGAAAGAGCTTTAAATAACCCAATGTGAGAGCAGTGATAAATTATGTTTTCCTTTTGATATTGTGGTAACAGAGTTGACGCTTTACACAATAACTCTTGGTGTAAGAAGTTTTTAGATTAAGATATTTTCTTAGAGAGAGCACAGATACTTTTCAGTGCTTCAGATCTTATCTGTAATAGAAAGTGACATTATTTCTTTTAATTTACACAATACTCAGAGATAATTGCACTTATTTAAAGGCAAATGGTTTGGTAACAGAGTTGACATTTTAGATTTTTGGACGCAAATGTTCCTCTATTTATATACATATAATTATTTTTTTTTTGTAAATAATGAATTAAGTAACTTACTAGGGCTTTTAAAATATAATTAATATGGACTATATAACATCTTGTAATCTATAACAATTAGCAAAGAATAATAATAAATAAATAAATGAAAAATATAAAAAAAAATATATAACCACTGAAAACAGCAGAAACAATAATGAATTCAGACACCAAATGTACCCGCAATTAGGTTATATAACCGCACATATAAAATGCAGACAGTTATACAGAATAACAGATCTCAGTTCATTACTGAGGACTCTCGGACCTTCTGATCGACTCACCTGACTGCTGTTGGTTCATTTCTTCGCTCATATTCTCGCAATACTCTCTCACACCTGAAGAGGGAGGCAAAACACAGAATCATTTCACACGGCTATGCTATGAGATTGAAACCTTATTTTTAGTATTAGGAAACGTGTGATTTTTATAATATAAAATATAATAAAACGGCTTAATTAGCCTATAGTCTTCTCACCTCCTCGGAGCTCGTTCTCCATCTCATTTCTTGTTAAGATGCTGTAATGAAATGTTTATTTTGCTCTGTCCACAAGCTTTCCCCGTGTGTCAGCTCCTGCTCTGTGGGACTCCATTTTCCAGCACTGTCTGCACCTTATTTTCTCCTCTCCACGCTAATATATGTGTTAATATAGGCTATATGTACAGAGAGAACAAATATAGGCTACACAGTTTAACAATAATTATATTCACATTTTTAAGATTAAAAATCTTAATAACTTTCATGACAATTATTAATGTATATGCCCATTTAATCCATGTATTAATAAGCTTTATTTTATTGTTGTATGCATATAGAAAATTGCATATAAAAAGTCATATTTTTTCAATGTAATATAACAAACAGACAATTCACTTTTGGTTGATACAGTCATAACATTCCTAAATCATAAGCTCCAGTCTGGATCCAGAACACTTAAGAAGAGATGATGCTATCCCACAGAAGACTTCAGATGATGCCAACCCTGAACAACACACAGCACTAACAAACTCTGCTACTAATTTATAATCTTCCTTATCTGTTCGATTACGTCATTAATTGATCTTTACCTCACATCTGTGCCGTATCTACGTGTGAAAAGCTACTACTACATATACTGTAAAACATTACTTTGGTGTAAAGCTGCTTTGCAATGATATGTATCATGAAAAGCTCTATACAAATTAAATTAAATTGAATTGAAAATAATGGAGGTAGAAACAAGAGATATAGGTCAAATCAGGATGGTATGATATGTTTATGGCCTGGCTTTTAAAGAATGACTGAAAACACTGACATAATCAAACACCTCTCCCTCAACACAATACAGACAACAATCTTAAAAGTAAAACTCTACACTCGCAAGCAAAGGAAAGTCCATAACAGAAGAAACCTAAATACTCGATTCAGAGAGTGGAATCATGCTTCATATTTCTGTCTCCAGTAAGCGTCTGCAGTATTTATCAGATGATGCTGTGAATGCTGTCCTGTTGAATCTCGTGAAAGTCTTTATGTGGCTTGTGTTGCACATGAAAATTGCTTTAGATCTGTGACTCTGCTGTGCTGCCGTCACTCTTCAGAGGTTTCTGTCAAAATCAAGAAAAGAATAAAGTAACTGAACCCACAAATCTTCCAAACACTCAAACACACACATACCCGACTGCTGCTGGTCTGACTGGTACTGGTTCTGCGGTTGGCCTTCTTTTTATGTGGACACATTCGGACAAACAGACTGTAATAATCCGTCCTGACCTGAAGGGGGCGACAAGCAAAATAAATTATATTTGACTCAATAATACATTACATTTTCTTGGCAACTTCAGTTGCATGCATTCAGAATAGTATTTGAGGGATGAGGTTTAGATGACTGATGCTGATACCGATATCCTAGGAAGCCGATATATAATATAAAACTACTTAATAAATATAACAGTTGCTGCAATAAAATGACAATTTTTTAAATTTAATATTAAAAATAGTTTCAGTGTGTGAGTAAACTCTCCATGCATTGTCTGTGATTATGTTTCATGTGTAAGTACAGGTTTGGACAGCAGGCAGTGCATGATGAAGATGAGCGCCCCCTGGAGAGTGTTGAGGATGATGAAGAGGTACAACATGACTTCAGTCCCATTCTCCTGGAAGAGGAAGAAGCCGAAGATCCAGGTTCCTCCGAGAACA
>JAUCNO010000001.1:398520-408708 GCA_032353835.1 Enteromius viviparus | reverse complement strand
TATGATTTTCCTACAACTGTTTCCCAGCTGGTGCTGAAGTGGGCGGAGTCTGTGCTCAGAGTGACACGCCCACTGGGAGGAGACTGACTCTTCATGACTGCAACCTCAGCAACTGTGACTAACATCATACAGAACAACTGCCTTCAGTCTCAATCTACACCTATAATAAAATGCCATTATTCGTACTCCGTAAACTAGGTTTCTCACAGGTGTTGTTCCCCATCCTGGTCCGAGGCTCCTTCAGCTGAGGCCCGATCAGACGCATGCTGTCCTCTATCGTGTCCAGAAAGTGACTCAACATCTTCCCATCAGCGATGTTTCCATCCAACAGCAGCTCACCTGAGGAACTGCACAAGTTCTGTGCAATAAATCAGAGTGGTTGACCACACACTCCTATGTGAATATATACTGTACTGTGCGGCGTGTGTTTCACCTCCAACAGTGTCTCTCCAGTGAAATGTTCTCTGTGTGGATCATTCAGAGACTCACAGCTGTTCTTCAACAGTGACAGCAAGTGCTTCAGCTAGAAGAGACAAATACAAATCAATATAAGATCGTTCTGACTGTATATCTAATGATAAAAGAAGTACACAGTTGACCTTCTCCGGAGTGTGGTCTCCATCTGACCCGAGTTCAAACTGATCACAGTGCATTTCTGCGCACCACCACAGTAAAGATAAAACAATAATCAAACAGCTGACAGCTAACAGAGCGCTGATTGACTTCTGTAATAATGTCAGCACAGAACAGAACAAGCTAAGCATGCATCAGTGCATTTAAAATTAACACAATCGTGCTATAATTCTCACCGATGCATTTGGATTGGTTATTGCCGTAGTTACTGTAACCCTGGTGACACTCACAGCTGTAGCTGCCGGGATGATTGTAGCAGACTGCGTTTGTGCCACAAACATCTGGATCATCTTTACACTCATCGATGTCTGAGAGAGAGAGGATGGGAAAACAGTCTCTGTGACTGAGGCTGAGATCAGTGTTATTAGTGACAGCAGGACTCCTCACCTTCACAGGGGCCGCTGGTGCTGTTCTCCTGTCTTCGGAAACCTGGAGAACAGCTGCAGAAGAAACTGCCCGGTGTGTTGAAGCAGCTGCTGTGAGCTCCACACGCCGAGGACAAACACTCGTCCACATCTGCAGCACACACAGTGTTTAGCGGCTTGGGCTTCTGTCTCTAAACCGCGCAGTGTTTACACAACATCCCTTATAATTGAAACAGATGTTTCTTTCTGTTTTGGATCTGAAGTTTCTTTTTGAGTGTGTTATGTCAAGTAAAATCAAAGTAAAGTGTTTTGTGACTAGAAAAGTAGAATGAATTATTTGAAAAGAGTTGCTGTGTTTAACAACACAGATGTCATTTTCCCTTCTGTTACTGTCACCCTTGTCTGCTTTGTTTCCTGTCACTAGTTAGTTTTGGTTTCGTTTTAGTATTTCCTGTATCTCCATATATGGTCTTGTTCCTGTTTTCGTTTAGTTGATTAGTTCCCTGCCTCACCTGTGTTCCTCACCGGTCCTGAGTTCTCCCCAGTGTTTATAAGCTCGTTGTGTACTGTCGGTTATCAAGGTTATAATGTCTCAATGTCATTTTGGTTGTGTGTCTGTTTCCTGTGATGTGTGAATGTTTTGATAATAACATAGTTTCACGAATTGATCACAGCCGGCTCCGCATTACCTAATCAATCCCCTCGTTAGCCAATCACTATCTCCCTTCTTACTATAAATAAACCAGTTTTCCTTTCATTCGCATCTCGCTTTCATGCACCCTCCACCTCCCCTTCTCCTCCTAAGTCCACACCTTCCTCCGGGAGACATCGAGCCGGACTCGAACCACTAAACCCCGCTTAGAGTTCAAGCCGCTAGGGTTCGGAGTCTGCCGATTCTCCCAAAAAATTTTTTTTTTTTTCTGACTGTTTGATAAAGCTGTGAAGCCATAAATATACGAAATTTTGGGGGAAATGCAATGATAGTTTATACAAAATATAAAGTTAATATGAAACCAACCCAGTAAGTTGTGGGAAACGACTAGTCTTCCATTCAACAGATTCGTTTGATTCATTCTGTCATGAGGCATGCGGCTCTGTTAAAGGAATTAATGGCAGCAGCCAATATTATGAAGTACAATTATTGAGTGTATTTTAGTGCTCACCTTCACAATCTGCTTTGCCCATCTGTTGGTACCCACTTGGACAAATACACTTGTAGGAGCCAATTGAGTTTTCACACCTCATGTGAGCTGAGCAGGGTGACTCGTTCTCAAAACACTCGATTATATCTGACAGACGTGGGTGTAAAATATAATTACACAATTGTTATAGGCTAAATGATTTCAAGTTCAACATGATGGGTAAATATTGTGTCTTTTTTAATAAATGGCTTTACAATGTTTTGCAGTTCACGTTAGACTAAGATTATTAATGTGCTCCTCAATCCCACAATCCTCTCTTATACCTTCACATGATCCTGTTAAGGTCTTTTTGAATCCTTCATTACAGGTGCAGGAGTAACTTCCCACTGTATTATTACACTCAGCGTGATCACCACACACACTCGGGGAAAAACGACACTCATCCTCATCTAAATGAGATCAGTCAGGAAAAAATGGATTTTAACTGTGTTATGATGACTAGAATAAGCAAACTTCCTCTTCTATGTTGACATACAGACCATTAAAGACTATACAACCTTCATTCAATCATAACAAAAGACATTACCTTGACATTTGCCTTTCACAAATTTATATCCAATGGCACATCCACTACACGAAGGCAGAAAAAGACCTGGTAAGAGAAAGGAAAAATACATATTATTTTTACATCATGAAAATTGGTTAACATTGAATGTGCATGTAATTTGCTGTGGAATCGAATTATAATGATGACATGAAGATTATATTAGTGTGTAGGAAACATAAAAAAGATAATAAAGCTGTGCCATACACGCGTTCATTCCTTTACAGATTAACATCGGTTTTGACGGGTGAAGGGTTAAAGCGGAGACCCCAATGTGGTAAATTCAGTGGTAAGATATTACAGATTTTATAGCCTCATCCGAATAGTTTTAAAGTTTGCTAAACTTACATATAATCTGTAGTTTAGTTAAGATCTGTAGCGTAAGCTTAAGATAACATCAAATCTGAACATCTATCGCGCAATTCAAACTAATACTCTGACGAAGCCTGTTTGTTCTTATAAGGGCATAACGAACCTTGATCCTTATAGCTGTGATCATTAACGCTCATATTTACATAAGCTGGCATTCTTATGAATTGTTATAAATGACGACGGCAGAGCAAACTTGTGTTCTCTACAGATGAAATACTGTTTTGTGAGGGTTGTAAGTCCTTCTCTGGGCAGACAACGACTTACGACACAACTGTAGGCGTTATATTGGGAAAAAAGAGAAAACCAGACAAAAAAAAGTAAATGAAACCCCTTTGTAGGTGTGTCTGGAGTCGGACCTTCAGGATCGTGAATGTGCACTTTAAGTATAAGAAAACTCACGTAGTATAGGCTATTTTACAATATTTCCTCGTGTGTTGTAAGCATTCTTACGATCCATTTTTTGTGTCAAGAGAATGAACTCGATACTTTGGTGTGGACAGCATGCTCTATGTCTGTTTTAGAAGACTAACAACGGAAATCGACGAAAATGCTCTTTTAAGACATTATGTAATGTTCTTGGGTCTATGATAAATAGGTTCCCAGAAGTCTACTGTACTTCAGTGCGACAGTGCCACACAACAGTAAAACAAAATCTACTCACCCAGAAGAAGTGCCCATTTCAGCTCCATATTATATTTTATATTTCTGTATTTTTGTACGCTATTTAAAGGCTCGTGATATACGAAATTCCCAAAGAAAACCAGTCTCTATAGCTGACTGTTACTTCAGCGTCTTTAGCCCTTTCAGTAGATCTCCTGACATGTGCTCTGCCTAGCAGTCGAGCTCTAAAAGAAGTGTCCTTAAGATTTCCTAAAAACTAGAAAACCATTCCGATACGTTCTGTAGCATTCCTCCTCACGTCGTTTCTTTGCTTCTGTCCTGATCTTCACTAGCATGTAAAATACTCCAACCACAAGGTGTCCCTCCTTCCCTAATACAAATGACTCATCCTCAACTGATTTAAGCTATGGTTGTTATTCTAAAAATAAATATGCATCGTGGTTATTAAATAATGAAATAAACAATTACATCCCTTTTTTTTTGTATGTTTGCTCCATCCAAAAAAATTGCAAATAAAATGAGCAATGAGCGAAACATAGCGAACTGCTATTTAACTATAAATCCAACCTTCTTCATACAGAGTGTGTGTAGGTTATTTAGCTCCAACCCTGATCAAACTCACTTACCAGTGACTTGATCCTGAAGCATGCTTAGGTGTGCTGGGGTCAGATTTGAGGATAAATCTCAATCTATTTAATAGACCCATAATGCTTGATTCTGGTATTATAATAATAAAACCTTATTACATTGGTTGCAGGGCTTCAGTGTGCCATTTCCAAAACAACATGTTTAAAATGTCCAAGTTACCAAATTATTACATGCAATTTATTACATTTACCAATGATTTCCATTTTTTCCCCAATAATTTCTTAGTGCACATCACGGAGAGCACACTTGCAGAAAGCTATCCATTATTAGTAGTCCCATTCATCTCAATAGCAGTTGCTCGGCTATTGTACGTTCCCCCTGGCAAACATCTGCTATAATATCATAAAAATATTTAACATTTTAAAAAGATTTAAAAGTTGCTTGGGGGAACAAAAAGGTGAAAATATACAAGTACTTTTGAATAGGTGCTTCGTTAAACACAACTATAATCACAGCATCCATCTCTACTCCCAGCTCACGTCACGAAAGACCAAACAACACTCAAAACAAGTCCAGTTTCCAGATCGAAAGCCGTTATGATGATTCTGGAGCAGTTTGTTCTTTGGCGTGTTTGTTCTGGTGGGTCTGAAAACCCCCTAAATAAGCGAACCTCTCTCCGCAGATGGAGCAGCGGTAAGGTTTCTCTCCGGTATGAACTCGCTCGTGGATCTTCAGCACGTCTGATCGAGCAAACGTCTTGTCGCAGTGAGAACACTTGAAGGGTCTTTCTCCGGTATGAATCCTCTGGTGCTTCAGCAGGTTGGTGTGTTGGCGGAAGGTCTTTGAGCAAACAGTACACTGGTAGGGTTTCTCTCCAGTGTGAATTCTCTGATGCACTCTGAAATGAGCTGGATCGGAGAAGCTCTTCCCGCAGTGAAAGCACAGGTACGGTCTTTCTCCAGAGTGCATTCTCTCGTGCCGCTTCAGCTGAAAGATATGCCGGAAGCGCTTGTCGCAGTTCGTGCACTGGTGCAGCTTCTCAGAGTGTATTTTTTGGTGCGATATTAGACAAATGGGCTGCTTAAAGGTTTTCCCACACTCGCTGCACTGGTACGGCCTCTCGCTGGCGTGCGAACGCATGTGGGTCTTGAAATGGGACCGGTCTCTGAATCTCTTCTCGCAGTGAGGGCACTCGAACGGCTTTTCCCCCGTGTGGATTCGATTGTGAACAAGAAGAGACTGTTTGGTGCTGAAATTCTTGTCGCACTCGCTGCAGTGGAAAGGCTTCTCGCCAGTGTGCTTCTTCATGTGGATTTTCAGATTACCAGCAGTGAAGGAAACCTTCCCGCACTGCTCGCAGCGAAACTCCTTCTTCACACTGTGCTCTTTCAGATGCACTCTTCTTTCTTTCAAGGTGGGGAAGCTGATGCTGCATATCTTACAGGCGTATACTTTGGGTTCTGAGTGTTTTCCCTCGTGCCTCATTAAATTTCCCTGTTTTCTGAATGTTTTCCCACAGGTAGTGCAGGAAAAACTCTTAACCGCCGGCTGCTCTTTGGAGGTGGTGGCCAGTTCTTCATCAGAAGATGGACTGCTGTTTTCACCTGAGAGGAACAAAGTGGCATTTCTATTAACTTGCATGTCCACGACACACAAAACACGAAAGCAAATTCTGAAAATAATTATTATTTGTATATCGGTCCAATATGACTAACCCCTAAAGTCTCCTTAAACCTGCTTTCAAACCTCATGTCATGGAGTGTCCTAACAGAGAGCACTGTACGTAAGCCAAAAAGCATGTTAGAAGAAACTTCAAATGACATTTGTTGATACACCAGTGTGTCTCCCTAATCAAATGTGTCAGATAAGGTAGAAGTTTTAGCGGGCGCCCAGGACTGACAGCACACACACATCTCGGAGACGTCTGCATTTACATCTGCATCTTTAGGGTGTCTGCAATACTTTTATTGGACGTCTCCTTATTGCTGTTAAATAGACGTCTATTAGATGTCTTTACGATGTTTATGATTTAGAGTGAATGTAAATCTGACGTCTGCCAGACGCTTTCCAGATCGAGATATCTTTAACAGACATCTTGCAGACGTACATGTGCTATCTGGGCATGTATTGCAGGTAGAGCTGGGTAAGATATTCATGCACATCTTGTCAGAAAAGCCGTTCCTTGATTAGAAGTAAGGAATAATTGACGACGGGCCATTGAATTATTAGAAAAATAATGCACACCCGAGATGGTGATGCGCTCACGACGTGAAGCGGAGTTAATGCACAGAGCCGAAGATCACTGACAAGCTAAACAATATTCAGTATTCCTGTTTATTAGCTCTAATCGTAGGGTCTGATTAAATTAATTTACATTTAACATGTTTAATATGAAGAGACAGCGCACACCTTCGTTTTTTACCAATATTGTCTGCTACATTTAACGGGATGAGAAGCACTGAGTTAAGACAATATGTTAAAGGAAGAAACATACCCGAGGGATTAAAGTCTTCATCATCATCATCATCTTTACCGCCACCAATATTGTCATCATTATCATCATCATCGTTGTCACTTTCTACTTTCTCCGCAGTACTTTCTTCTTCCTCCTTTGAATTTCCGCAGTCTACCAGTTTAATGGAGCACGTCTTCACCGGCGGCGCCGGCTGTTCTCCAGCGTTAGACTCAGACCCCAGACACTCTGAGGAGTTCTGGTCAGCGGATCCATGACTGTCCTGAGCATCAGTATAACAGAGCAAACTCAGGCTGAGCTCGGACTCCTGTGTGTTTCTGGATCTCTGATCAGAGAGTTGCTCTGTGGGCTGATCTCTGACGCTCCATACTGAATCCTGGGAGTGAAGAACACAAGATATATTCGCTGACACTGACACTATAATTACGAACTGAATTTAGGAACTTAATCCGAACTTAACGTTGAAGTGAAAGATGAAACGAAGAGCTGCTCAAACCTCTCCTCTTTCTCTCAGTTTTTCCTCCAGTGACGCCACCTCTTTCTTCAGCTGACAGATTTCTGTGATGAAATCCTCAATATCCAGCATGGACAGATCAGTTCCTACTGATTTACAGCAGATCACATTCTCCTGAGCTTTCATGGTCAACATCTGAACACAAACACAGCATTATAACTGAGACACATATATAAATAACAGGCACCGATGTGATCTCATAATGATGACTGTTTGCGATTATTAACGATCTATTAATACTTAATTGAGAACATTCAAAAAATGTGTTTAGGCGATTGTGTTTAGTTTCATTTTTGAGCTAGCGTTAAACATGAATGTATTGATATTTAGTATTCTGTGACAGCAATTAATACATTTAGCGTTCGGCACAAAATCACGAGATACAAAAGGGGGAAAATAGATCAGTTTCCACAAGTAATACTCGAAATCAACAATTCCACAAAGAGATCAAGTATAAAGATCGAAGACATAAATAAATGTAACTTTGGTAAATGGGGTAAAAAAACACGTACCGGTTGAGAGTTCAGACTGTAAGCTCCTCTGTCTGTCGTTCTGTGGTGTGTTTACTCTGACTGAAGAGCCTCACAGCGCCCCGCCTGGGCTGGAGCGACAGCGGCGATCCGAGTGAGAAACAGACTTTAATCAACCTAAATACGATATGGCTGCATACATTTACCAGTGAGAATTTGACACTGGAATGCAATGTTTTTTTAAAGATTAAGAAATTAGTTTTTACTACCCTTGACCATTTGTCGCTCGTACTGTAGGAGGCGCTGTGACGAGCCACTGAAAACCACCGAAGAAGAAAAGGTTGCCGAACTCCGTGGTGATTTCACTTGATGCTGTTTATGCTGTGCATGCGTGTTGTTTTTGTCTTTAGTGTTTCATTGACTACTACGCCTTTTCCTCTCCTTTTCTCATAGCTTATGAAAATCCGCATGGTTTTACTACATTAACCATAATTTAACTAAGGTATCTGTAGTAAAACTGCAGTAACCACCAATGTAACCAGAAATGTGCATGTTTATCTGCCTTTGTTAAAATTTAAAAGACATACTAAATTAGCAACGTTTTTAATTTTCAGACCTGAACACTCTAGACTGTTTAGAAATGAGAACAAATCTTATTCTTAGTTTAGCTTAGACTTTAGTTTAGATGTTTTAAATTTGTTAAATATTTATGTTTTAAGTTTTTGATTTTAATGCTGTGTTTGTGTTCAGATGTTGACCATGAAAGCTCAGGAGGATGTGATCTGCTGTAAATCAGTAGGAACTGATCTGTCCATGCTGGATATTGAGGATTTCATCACAGAAATCTGTCAGCTGAAGAAAGAGGTGGCGTCACTGGAGGAAAAACTGAGAGAAAGAGGAGAGGTTTGAGCAGCTCTTCGTTTCATCTTCAGCTGATAATATGGAGTGATTGTTGTGTGAATCAATGTCTTATTTTTAATGGCTGGTTGTGTTTGTCAGGATGTGGAGAAGGTTTCAGTGCGTGTGACTGATGGGACAGAAGCTCAGGATTCAGTCTGGAGCGTCAGAGACACACAGGACTCAGAGCTCAGCCTCACTTTACTCTGTTATACTGACGCTCAGGATCATGAATCCACTGATCAAACCTCTGACTGTAACGCTGGAGAACAGCAGATGCTGCAGACGTGCCCCGTCAAACTGCTGGACTACAGGAACCTGATAGAGAGCAGAGCAGAGCAACAACAACAACACAGTGATGAGGAAGAGCAGGACAATCATGGAGATGAGGAGGAGAATAATAGAAATGAGAATGATGAGGAGAAGAATAATGGAGATGATGATGAAGATTTGATTCCTCTAGGAAAGTATATGACCTTTAGTTGTTTTCATGATCAGATTCTTTTGAGATATTTGAGAACATAATAGCATACGATTGTGAGGATTTGATCTAGAATGTGTTTTATGTGATCCATATTACATTTTAATTAGTTTTGTAATATTTTATATTTATAGAATATTTATATTTATAGAATATTTGCATTTCCAAAATTATTGTTATGTCTATGCATATTATTTAATTAACTTGCAAGTCTTATATTGGACTATTTTTTTTCATTAATTTATTCACCCCTGAACAGATATTCCAGAAAATAAAGTTTCCTGAAGTGAACTTGGTTGAATTTTTTTTTTTTCTTCAGATAACAAAGACTGTTCATCTTCTGATGGAGATCAAGAGGCTAAAGATGAACCAGCCTTAACATCAAAGGAGCAGCTGACGGTTAAACATTTCTCTTGTGTGACGTGTGGAAGAACACTGAGTTCACAGGGTCATTTAGAGAGACACGAGAGAACCACACACACAGAACAGAAAGACTTCAGCTGTACGAGATGCAACATCAGCTTTCCCAGCGCAAAAGAGAAGAGACTTCACTCAAAAGAACACAGCGGGAAGGAGTTGTTTCACTGTGAACAGTGCGGGAAGGTTTTATTCACCACTGCTCATAAGATGAAAACTCATATAAAGACACACAATGAAAAGTCTTTCCACTGCAGTGAATGTGACAAGTATTACAGCAGCAAAGGAAGTCTTGTTGCTCATCAGCGAATCCACACGGGAGAAAGACCTTACAAGTGTCCTCACTGCGAGAAGAGATATGATTATGGTCCTCATCTGAAGAAACATGTGCGTGTTCACACCAATGAGAAGCCGTATCAGTGCAGTGAATGTGGGAAAACCTTCACAAACTCAAGCGATCTAAAATCACACCAGAGAATCCACTCTGATGAGAAACCGTTTCAGTGCAAACACTGCGACAAACGATTCCGAAAAAGTTCAGCTCTGATTTGTCACGAGAGGATTCACACCGGAGAGAAACCGTATCTGTGCTCCTACTGCGGGAAGAGCTT
>JAUCNO010000001.1:375371-393091 GCA_032353835.1 Enteromius viviparus | reverse complement strand
ACACTGTTCAGAGCCGTCACGCTGAGGGCGTTCCCATAGCGTCTCGTAGACGCAGCTTGAGTTCCTGAAAAGGAACTACAAAGATAACGATAACTATATTTGCGTCCACATCTGCGAATGATATCACCTGTTTATAAGCTCAAGTGCGTCTGCTGCTTTAAATTCTCAAGCGTGTGATAGAAGGATTGATTCTGATTGGTTGCCGATGCTTCTAGTGTTCATCAGCTGATAAAAATCGTTCTGAAAACGTTCTGAAAATTTCCAACGATATGGTATCTCTGTCCTTTATCGTTAAAAGGACAGTGTGGACGCTGCTAATCTTTAACGATTTTTAGAACTGTATCGTTACCGTTATCGCGACGGTGTGAACGGGCCTTAACTATTTCCATTACTTTATTCAAGTAATGTAACTGATAACTTTTGATTACTTTTTCTACATGTATATTTATATTGTTTTCTAAAGGTTTCTAAACTGGTTTCTAAACATTTTAAAACCAGACAGGGTTAACCTTCCAACACTGATTCCTATCAGACTTTCAAAATCCTTCATCACTTGAATTAAACTCCTCTTGCAAACACTAGGGGTACAGGATGTGCACCAAAGCAAAAACAAACTTCGGCCAACCAATCGGCAAGAAGAGGTGTGGTTTAACGCGTATTAAACCCCACCTCTTTTTCTTGCCGGTTGTTTGGCCGTAGTTTGTTCTTGTTATGGTGCCCGAAGTGTTTCTTTTGGTATTGCAGTCTCTGTGTTGTCTTTCGAGAGCGGGTTTTTTCCCAATGTACTCAGGGGGCAGACAGCAAGACGATCAAGGAGTGATGCATACGGTTTGAGATAAAAATGAAATCAAGCTAAAATCCTGCAACATCGGATAGAGCACCTTTAATTAAAATGACTGTGTATACATTCGTTTTAGGGCCGGACCTTGGTCAGATGCAGGCAGACCTGTCAAAAGAGCTGAGCATGACTCCATCTAGAGGTCAATGTGTGGCGTTACATCAGTGAGAAACACCTGTAACAGTCAGGAGGAATGCAGAGGCTTGCCTAAAAGTGTGTCATTTTTTGTAACCAAGGCAGCTGTTATATTTTGGATATTAGCTGGAGATCTGAATAGTGATCAGAGAGTTCAGGAATGATTTATTTGAGCTATTTAATCAAGCCAAAAATGAATGATTTAAAAATAAATGAATGGAGAGAGTGGAACAACATATAACTAATCAAGTCAATGAGACTCTTGTGAGTGTGGCTGCATAAGAGACAGAAACTATACTAAACTGTCGTAGGGCCTTGTTAGCAGCATAATCAAACCTCTTTTTTAAATTAATTTTTTTTTTTTAGTTAACATACTAACTTCATATATTTCATGGCAGCAAGAAACTTTTCATCAGCAAGTAACAATTTATCTTATAACTTACATGGATAAATCACCCAACAATAAAAACAGTAGTTTTTTATTCATCTTTATTCCCAACCCGTAAGACTTTAGTAAGGCTGGAGAGGTTTCTAGGTGTGTAGTTACCCAGAAGGGAAATGACATCACAGATGCTTTGGTAAGTTTGTGTTTTCATTTGCCTGTTGGCTCTGTGGTCGTTCTATATTGATACACATATTCTATTTAAGTGGACGAGGCCATATGCAAACGTTCATCAACATGCAAAAACCCAATCATCCAGTCGACCACTGAGGCACTGGAGGGATTTCCGAGATTTGCATGAAAGCAACGCAGCCCTCCTCACGCAAATGATAGAGATGGATTACTGAGGCAGTGAGATGAGTTATACTAACCTTGACTACCTCTGAAGACACTGATACACATCTCATTGAGTGTTTGTTCACATTTGAGTTTGTGTGTGTGTTACTATTCAAATGGTTTTAATTGAAATACTTCCTTGTTTTTAGCCTTCACCCACAAACACACTTTCTATTATCGTCAGTGAAATCCATTACAAGAATATTATAAAGCTTATCCCATTTTAAAAATCACTTTCATTATTTATTTATTTATTTTGACCCCCAGTTTTGCTCCAAGCAGCTTTGTCTAAGAGCTTTTGTGTAAGAGCTTAAGATGAAACATGAGATGTGATCAAGACAAATTAAGAGCTAAATATCATTATAAATATTTGCAGAAAGTATAAATATACAGAATATATATATACACGTATATATAATTTTTGCACCCTTTAATCAATTCATGTAAATTATAATGTTAATTATACATTGTTTGTTGAAATGTTCATAAAAAATTTTTAAAAAAAACATTGAGTATAATAAGTTTGTGGTGCTCATTAGTTTTGGTTTTCACAAGCACAAGTGTCCAGATTAAGTCTCTTGGAAAGCAGCTTACAATATCTGTGTGAGGACCAGGCCTCTGGTAATTTGACTCCTCGAAAATTCTCTCTCTGCCACTTATCACCATTTATCTGTCCACTAGAAGCGTGCATGTCAGTAAAAGTGTGTTGGAGATAAGTTGCCCGGAACGTTTGTTCCAGAACAGATTAAACCTGCTTTGTGTCACTGTGGTCTGTGGTGTAAACAGTAAAGTCAATTAAAAGTGATTTGGATTCTATATAATATAATATATATATATATATATTATATTATATTATATTATTGAAAACAACTGGAGGAAAACCCACAGAATGTTATGCCTATGACTGTCAAAAAAGATTTGATAGGATTATGACTACATATAAAAATATGTGTGTGCATGTGTTTATTTTGTACATTTCCTGTAAATGCATTCAACAACAATAATAATAATAATAATAATAACAATAGTAAATCTTACTGTAAATAGGTAACATGAAAACTTTTTTTATTAGTTTTTTTATTAATGTGCATAGCTAAGGACTGCTCCTTTTTTTGCACCCTCAGAATGTTGTATCTCGGCTAAATGTCGTCCTATCATAACAAACCCTACATTAATGCAAACCTAGAGCTTATACATAAACCTTATATATGCGGTATATACGAGAGAAGCATACAGAGAGAGAGAGAGGGAGTGTGTGTGCGAGAGAGAGAGAGAGCTCGTGAGGGAATGAAGCAGGGCGTTCGTGTTCTCTCCATCAAAGCGTTCGCGTTACGGTCCTCCCGCTCGCGCCTGCCGCATCCAGCACAGCACGACCGGGAACAGCGTCAGGAAGCGACGCGCGTCTATCACAGAGTGAATCGTTAGGTTTGGGTGAACGGTTTGAGGCCTGTGCTGTTTCTCCCGAGGCAGCGGTGTCTCCGTGTGTCTGTATTGTATGCAGCAGCCGCATCTTCCATTGATCTGTTGATATCTGCTGGGATCTTCTGCATCTGTCCTTTACTACCATCACAACATCTGGCCGCGCTCGCTTTCACATTAAACCGAGTATCCTGTGTTGACGAGGACATTAGTCTTTTTCTCCTGAATGTCGATGCGAACGCATCCTTTTTTATTCTTAGATTCCAAGCAGTGTTTTAATCGTCGTGTATTTGTGATTTATTCATCGCTCGGCGCAGGCCGTGGGTTTAGTCACGGACACCAGCGATGGCTTTCTGCGCTAAATGTCGCGGATGTTGTTGATCATAGGTGTCATTTATTCCGGATTTAACGCGTTTTTACATCGCTGCACGGTTAGCGTGGACGGGGAGCGGCGCCAGGCGGGATTTAGTGTCCGCAGCAAACGACGCATTTATTTTACCCCAAACTCGATTTTTTTTTGTTTTTTGTTAATATGATTAAATCTGGGTTTCAATGAAAATCGACTGTCTGTCAGACAAGGATCACCCTTTGTATGGTCGTGGATGGGGAGCGGCGCCAGACGGGTTTTTTTTACGACATGCAATACTGTCTATTTTTACCCCAGCTCTATTCTCCTTTCTTAATATTCTAAGTTTTTGGAGTGCTTAGTCTTCGATGCAAATCAGCAGTTCGCCAGAAGAGGATCCCCCTCAGCTCATCGTCTCATTGCGATACCCTTGACGATCAACAGTTCATCGCGTACACGCGCGCGATTATTAGTCGAGCCCAAGCTTCCCCTCATAATGACCAATAAACCCAAACCATTCTCATCTTCACTCAATGGATGCTCTTAAGGTTGTATGGTAAATTGTGTTATCTGCAGGGTCAGGATTCATATTGGATTATATCTTTGCCAGTGTTTATTATTCCTGCTGCGCGTTTGTGACTGAAGCCGTGGATTATTCCGCTTTTGAATATCATGGTTTTGGACCTTTTATCGTCTGGGAAGATGGCAGCTGATTAAATTTTAATCTTGATGCATTCTGGCGACACGGGAGGAGAAGAGGAGAAACGAGTGAATCGGGGAGGAGAGGAGAGAGGAGAGGGAGAGGAGAGGATGTAGGGTGGATACAGGAGCACCTGAAGGTAAGGATGAATGAACGACAGAACAGTGTGTGTTCAATACAGTCGTAAACACACACACTGTCCGTACATCTACTTGTTTACTTCACTAAATGAGCACATAGAACCATTCCATTGGTTTTCCACAAATATTTTAGAATTTTACAAAATAGGATGAATTAAGGTAAAATGGGACCCATGATAGCCCAGTTATTTTTAATGTATAGCCACTAGGTCTATTTATGTATTTGTGATTTTATGCATGACTCATATTTACAGTTCAGAAACGATTGGCCCCCAGAAATGCATATTTTACATACTAATTATATTTTTAGCTTACATCCGAGCACACACACACACACACACACATAGAATATACACATCAGCGTGCTTGCACATATCACTGTATGCACACACACATAAGCACACATTCTGCACGCACAGACCTATATATCACACACACGCACACGTTGTGGTCATTTTTCATTGGATGTAAATTGAGTTACAGGCCAAAGGGGAGCCGAACGCTGTGGCGCGTGAGTGGTGTGTAAATGCGCTGGCGCCACTGACTGCTGGTGCATTCTGACAGACCTCCATCTCTCCCCACCCAACATCTCCTCCATCTCCCACACACACCGTATCTTCCTCCTGAGCGTTGCATGAGCCCCAGCCGTTGCGTTTGGATAAGCTTTAAGTGAGCTCAATCTGGAAAAAGCACCCCCTTTGTTTCTCCTTTTTGGGAAAATGATTTATAAATAAAACAATAATGGTTTCGTGTTTTATTCCCAACGAGGTGCATGTTTTCTTGGTTATTAGTAAGGCTAAGGTACTGTATGTCCCCTTTAGAGAGATAAGTGTGTGAGTTACCTACATACATTTTGAGGATAAATCTGTCTACAGAAATGAGCTGAGTCTGACAAAACCAGGGCATCATTGCTTGGTGAAAAGTATGTTATTTAGGTTTGATTTCAGACCATATAAAAACAATACAAGTCCTCTTTTGTGCTCAGTCGCGTAGTTAAATGAATGTGCATGTGTTACTGTGTTTTACAGGCAGATATATGGAGGAGAGAGAGTGTGTTTATAAAGGAGCACGTAATGATCTTATGAAGACTCACGGATGGTTGAGCGAGCAAAGACTCAAATGCAAAGACATGCAAAAACATGGTTACTAGTCAAAGCAAGTGGACGAAGAGCAGAAAATAATCTCGTATGTTGTTGGTATCACAGTATATGTATAGTATATTGAGTCTGTAATGAAGAGGTGTGTGCAGCTGTAGAATAAACATTTAGTCATAAATACACAGGCACAGACCAGTTGACCCCTGAGCTGGTGGTCATTCATTTATCCTGTACGCCAGTGCTTGTATTTATAGCGTTAGATGAATAGGTATGATTTGTGTATTCCTCTTGTTTTGCCGTTTCAGCAGTTTTGCTGTTCCTGTTGTTAAAAATACTTCCTCTTGCCCCAGTGTTGTGTACAGAATCGGAAGCCATCTGTAAACTGATTTCAATGAGATGTGTTGTGCTCAAATCATCATTGGGTCGCTTTCAGCGCGTTAATGTTTGGGAAACCTGTCTGAGGACAGTCAGTGTTTTTGCAGTCTTTTGGTGCAGAAACTCAGCATTGGTTTAAAGTGAGTTTGATCTCTTTAGCTCTCATCATGTGGTCTGTTTTCTTAAGGACAGTCACATTAGATTGTCTGTTAAACGTCTTAAATGTCACTCAGCCACTCTGGAAAGTAATTTAGTCCTATGTTATGCAATCAAATTAAAATGGAGTAAAGAGTCGAAAGAGGAGAATAATTATGTAGTCTGTTGCCGATAATGATTGTCAAAAATAGGCTCATTATTGGCAGCATTGCAATGAAAGTAAACTCTGGCCTTGATAGATTTTTCGAAGCCTTTTCGATGTCGTCTCTAGTGACAACCTTATGTTTGTCGTGTTGATTTATTTGGTAAGTAGCTGTGATATAAATGAGTCAGTCAGTCATTATTAAACCTCTTTACCTCATCCATCTGTCTGTGTTTAATAATCAGTATTTGTATTGTTTCGTTTTTTTGTTTTTTCTTTAATCTATCACACATTATATGCATCTGCTTCACTATCACGTCCAAGATTGTCTGTTTAAAGATATGTTCATGTAAAATACCAACACAGTCTCACGACCAATTCATATGTATTTTACGAGGTGGCACATTTGTGCTAATTCATACAAATTTGTACGACATCAAATTTTGTACGTAAACCCCAGTGAGGTTTAGGGGCGGGGTTAGGTGCAGGTCATTTGTACAAATTCATTTAATTTTGTATGAACTCATACAGATTGAGGCTGTCCGAAATATCTACGAATTAACCACCTCGTAAAAGGTTTTCACCAATTATGAGACATAAATTCAGTCATGTAACTGGCAGGCAATAATATGCCTACATGATAAATGCAGTTTTATTATTTCAGAATGTACATAAAATCTGTTAAAACTTATATTTTCTTGTCAGTAGTGGATTTTTTTTCATTTTGTTCAGTCTATGAGCAGATATATAGTCTACCATTAATCTTTAGTGCTGCTTTTCAGCTTCATTAGCCAAAGGAAACATGAACACTGTTCATGACTGAGGTATTTTTGTTAAAGCATGCACGTAAAAAAAATCTTTTTATTTGACGTCATCATCAGTCTAGTTACCTATCCCCAATCGATGGATTTTTGATCCGTTAGCCGTTGCTCATGTCGGAAGTGAATGGGCTGTAGCTTCACAGACGCTCTGATTCTTCAGTGTTTCTGATCTGGTGTGAGCGAGTGTTGTGTTCGCCGCTGATGAGGGTGGTGTGTTTGTTTATGTGTCGAACACAGAGGGGAAATGCAGAACAGAGGAGTTTTCTCGGCGTGAGGGTGAATTATAGCAATTACTCCGGGCTGATTATTACACACACGCGCCGACGCTCTGATGCTTCGGGAAGCTCTCCAGATGAAGCTCCGCTCGGTTGTGTTTGATTCTCAGCGCAGGTTTTGATCACAACACTGACAGACGAGGACGGCAGTATTTGGCTGAACGCGGCCCACGTTTATCTCACCACACGCTTTGACATTTAATTACACCTGGAGGGAAATTCATCTTTAACAGTGAATGTTTTCACAGATGCATATACTGTGCTCCTACACAATAATATTCAGTTTTTACTGATACTGATTAAAGCTTAATTGAGTTACACCTTATCAAACCGTTTTCTGCCTTGAGGCCTGAACAGAGAAGATAGGGTTTGTTTTCTATGTAGAACGTACACTGATTGACTTTATGAAGTGTGTATATAATAGAGTAGTGTGGTACTGTAAGTGCGGGATAAATTTAGTGCATTAATTAAACTGCACCAGGGTTAACTTAAACCACACAGAAATATATCAGTTACTTGAAATGAAATAAATGGTGGATAAAACATTTTCATTTCAATTGCTACAAAAATTAAATAAAATCTCAAATTTAAGCGAAAAACTAAACTTGAATTAAATAAAATAATAGTAATAATAAAAGTACCTCAATAATACTAAAATGACATTTTACTAAATGACCACTAATTTGAATAATAATTGTTTTTAATAATTAATAATGTTTTTCTCTGGTTTGTGTGTGTGTGAGGGTGTGTCAGTCTCCAGGGTTTCTGCTGGTACTAAAGTAGAAGGTGTTATTTGCGTAAGTCTCTGAGCCATTAGGGATCCAGTGTGTGTGTGTGTGTGTGTGATCACGAGGGACACAGCGAGACAGATGCAGGAGAAACAGTGACTCATGCGCTCTGACATCTCTGAGAGTTGTCTGACATCCAGACTTTGATTAAAATGTTCACACTTTGGCGTGTCATAGGTGGCGCTGATGTACATGTGGTGTGACCTCATACTGAGGGAGTACCGCTGTCAAGAAAATACAATTTCAGTCCGCACACTTCAAGAATGTAATGTTTAACTGCCGTGTCTAAAATTTACTAGCAGTTTCTGAGCGAAAAAACCATTTTGAAGTCAAGCATATTTTGATCAGCGCACCTGTTGGAGAATAAGATGGCTAGTTGTAGTTTGTATGCAGTAATTCTGTGCTTCAGCACACCGTCTGATGACTGGATGATCTTCAGATGTCGCTCTGTGTTCATTCAGTGACAGAGATTGAGAGTATTGATGGCGTCTGAAGCGTGATCAATCGTGTAAGCCTGTGTGTGGTTTATATGTAGCCAGCTTTATTTAGTTGGTATTATGTTTCTGATTTCCATAAGGCGGTGGGGATCTAAATGTGTGTCTTCTTCATTTGGTTAGAATCAGTCAGTATGAACGTGTGTGTGTGTGTTTGTAGCTACTTAACCATATTTAAGGCACAGATTTGTAACAGATGTGAGCTAATCTGACAAAAACCCTTCTTTTGAGGAAGCGCTCATTCATTAAAAGTATAAAGATATGATGCAGAAAGTTTTCTGTTAGTGTTTGGTTTGGGTTATAGTATTTAGAACTAGCTTCACATAAAAAACAATGGAAGTTTTTTCATGTGTGTGTGTGTTATTTCATACATATTCATTTAGTTTATTGATCCAGTAATTATGAGGATTAGGAGTCTAGTGTTACCACTTGACAAAAACTTATTAACACATTAATGTTAATGTTACTTAACACATTAACATTGGTCTATTTTACACTTATTTAAGGGGGACGTGATTTTTATAAACATTATGAAAATATGTTACTTCTTGACTTCCAAAATATACGAACACTGACTACTCATAAAAATTATTTATACATGTAAAAACATGAATTATAAAACATAAATACATAATGTAGAAATTGCTTTATACATTGCAATATATATTGATTTTCTGTTTATTGATTTATAAATTGTGTAGGAGATTGTGATAAGATCACACAAACTGAATTATTATCTGGCTAATGTGAGATGAACAGACTCTTATTTTGCATTATAGCAAAAGAACAGTTTTGACTAGATTAGACATGTTTGTTTTTGCAAATATAATCTATTTTGTGAATATTAATGTAATCTAATTTTAATATAAATGCAATACATAGTGGTTGGATTATGTGCATGAAAATTTTCTACATCTCTAAATTCACTGGTAATATATTGTCTTGCATGGTTATTTAAATATTTATAATTGTCATAATGAGTATATAATGAGTAACAGCACTGACTAGAACTGAACATATTTAACCAGTAATTGATCAGGAGTCTAATGTGAAGCAGAGACACTTATTATGGCTGCGTACTGAATTAATAAATAAAAATTGACATATACTATTGATGTGAGTCTAAATGATTTTATTATGTAACAAGAAAGAGAGTCTGGAGCCGTCACAGAAGGCAGTGATTGACCAGTCAAACAGACAGCCCAGTGTTTATAACGTCTGTTGTGTTTCCAGCATTGATTGTTGAGTGTTTTTCTGCTAGGCCTCGCTGAAGCCTGAGGCTGGATTTTAGCTGCAGTCCTGGTGCGAGTCGCTGCGCCTGGGGAAACACTCGTGATAAATCGTCTGATTCCGTCTCCGGGGATCGGGAGTATTTTTGTAGCACCATCAATAGAGACAGAGTCCGCAAGGGTTTCACAGCACTGGTAACTGTGAAAGAGAAATGAGACATAGATCATAGCAGGAAAAAGCAGCCTGGACACACAGCACAGAGAGAGAAACACAAATGAGGGAGAGACGTGCGTCTCCTCCGCCACCGCCGCAGCCCTTATCGCAGCGTTGCCATGGCGACTGTACGTCGAGAGACGGCTGCCGACCAATCAATGTGTGTGCGAGTGTCTGAAGGGATCCTGAATTACTGATCCTTAAAAAATGATTTTTCCAGCGCACTCGCACACAGTTTACGCTCACACTGGACTGTGTTTTAGCTTATTATCTTACATATAGGATTAGAATGAGTTGGTTTTAGATTTGACAAAATGTAGCATTGCATCAGTGTCTCAGCAATGGATGTGAATGGGTGCCGTCAGAATGAGTCCAAAACATCAGAATAATCCACAGCGCTCCAGTCCATCAGTTAACATCTGGAGAAGACACAAGATCAGACTAATCCAGCATTAAGATGATTTTAACTAAAACTCGAGTCCATAATTCAGTGCATCTCCTGTTGTCTCTCACATCAAAATCCAGTCACATTTAAGTTTAGAGCTGTTTTGTAAATTCTGTGCAGATTTCTCTCCTGATTCAGACCAGAAGGCTTTTTCATCTCCAGATGTTAACTGATGACACTGATACAGAGATACATTTCTCAAGATCTGATGAAGAAACATGCTAATCTCGTATGGCCTGAAAATGTTCATTTTGGGTGAACTGTTACTGTTTGGTGAACCGTGAAGATAAACATTGTGTTTGATCCATAGATACTATATACTCAATTTTATTGTGATCTCAGGTTTATATTTTCCAGATATATTCGCTCATAAGGGTATACGGCAGTGTGAATGTGTTTCAGTTGACTGAAGCTACAGGTTTGAGCTCAAAGCTCACATGAAAACGCAGTATCGAGCCGCTCTGTTGCTCTTTCGTCTGATGCTGTGATCATTGGCATCAGCAGCGGCTGGAGAGCAGCTCCCGCTAGGACAGTATAGCAGCGTGATGATCAATACATACTGCACGTCAATAAACAGAGATCATATTAGTGTGAGCGCTGACCTTCTTCACTACAATTAAAACGCATTATCCTCTCGCGTGAATGAAAATGATATGATTTGAAGTATATGAAAATAAGAGATTCTGATGAAATCTGATGTACTGACATGAACCCAGCTTAGATGCAGCAGTCGGGGAGGTATTATATTTTTTGGCAACAAATACAAGTAAATTAACACAAAACATAAGCTAATTGTAATTAAAGTCAATGTAACTGGAAAATAACGTTAGAGTTTAGTATTCAGAGTATAACTGTTGTGACCTTACAGTAAGCCAGTGCTGAGGCTGATGTGGATCTCCAGAGCTCTGTGATACCATCAGACTGTCTCTCTCTCTACAGGTTCAGTTGAAGTTACCGGAGACTGTCCCGCCCCTTTCACCTTGTCCGTTCCTCTGTCCTTACTATGGCGCTGTCACTCTGGTTACTGTGGATGAGTCTTGTGTTGCTTAGCAACATCGCTCCCTCTGAACAAGGTGAGTTCTGCACCCTAAAACACCTGGACGAGTCTCCGCCCCCTCAGACCTAGGAGTGATTCTATTGGCTGAAAAATCCTTTGATGTGTTTTTTCAGCACTTAATTGAATGTCCTTCAGTAGTGATATTAGTATTTTATATTTTGGATACCTCAGACATTCAACTTGACTTCAGATAGATAGAACCCGTCATGGAGCTGTGATGTCACTCTGTGTGTCTGTGATCCTCAGGTCTGAGTCGAGCAGCGATGCCCTTCGGTCTGATGAGGAGAGAGCTGGCGTGTGAGGGATACCCCATCGAGCTGCGCTGCCCAGGAAGTGATGTCATCATGATCGAGACGGCCAACTACGGTCGCACTGACGACAAGATCTGCGACGCCGACCCCTTCCAGATGGAGAACGTGCAGTGCTACCAGCCAGACGCGTTCAAGATCATGTCACACAGGTACAAATCTCTCTCACATGCTCCTGAATGCAGTTCTGTCTTGAAAACCCTTGGGATATTTTAGCATGGAGATGTGCATGCAGTGCTGATGTAATAGATCTGCTGGTTATTGCTGTAGTTCTAGGTTACTGCTGCTGCCAGTGCATAAAGATAAAGACAAACTGCTGCTGATAGCATGTAACACCTATACAGGTGGAGCTGGAGAAGGTGGAGGGTTTTAGCTGAACCTGGACTTGCGCTGCATATTGTTAAAGCCAATGCGAATGAATTCTATAAATGTGAAGCAGCAAGCACATTAACTGTGCATGCGGCATGAACCAATCAGCTTGTGCCAAGCGACTAATGCTGAGAATATTGACAGCAAATTAAAGACTTATATCTACAGTGCGTAACATGATCTACAGATTCAGAGAAACGGGAGAAATCTGTGTGTCAGGGTCAAGGCTGAAGATCTTTGTTGGATGATTCTGTCATTGACGTTACTAAATGGGCCCAGGAATACTTCCAGAAACCACTGTCAGTAAACACTATCCTCCGAGACATCTGCAGATGACAACTGAAGCCGAGTAATAATAAATCTCCAGAAGCCCATTAGGCTCATTTGATGTGAAATTCTTTAAGTTTTTATTTTGAGACACATTTCTAAATATCTGTATGTGTATATTCACTATATATATACAGTATTAGACAAAATTGTCTAAATCTGACACAACCTGTCTTTGGAGTAATGTAAAGATTTACCAGAATGACTTTTTGGTTAAAGTAAGTAATGTTTCTAATGTGTTGGTCATAATGGTGATCTTTATATAAAGGCGCTGTAAGTATGTGGTATGTGTGTGTGTTTGAGTGTTTTGGCGTCAGTGTGTCTCCCCAGTGTTTGAGCTGCTGCTGTTTCCTAGAAGAACAAATCAATGCGGCTTCGCTCTATCCATTTCCACAGAGAGAGAGAGAAGAGCAGGTCTCCTTCATTGAGTTGAGCTGATGAGAGATGATTCACATGATCTCAGTTTGAAGCGTCTCTCAGACGTTCTCACCCTGTTATTGACGTCTTTGGCGACTCCTCTCCTCTGAGCAGTGCGAGACTGATGATGTGTGTTTCGGGTGTAATAACAGTGTGTGTGTGTGTTTTAGGTGTAATAACAGTGTGTGTGTGTGTGTGTGTGTGTGTGTGTGTGTGTGTGTTTTAGGTGTAATAACAGTGTGTGTGTGTGTGTGTGTGTGTGTGTGTGTTTCAGGTGTAATAACAGTGTGTGTGTGTGTGTGTGTGTGTGTTTTAGGTGTAATAACAGTGTGTGTGTGTGTGTGTGTTTCAGGTGTAATAACAGTGTGTGTGTGTGTGTGTGTGTGTGTGTTTTAGGTGTAATAACAGTGTGTGTGTGTGTTTCGGGTGTAATAACAGTGTGTGTGTGTGTGTGTTTTAGGTGTAATAACAGTGTGTGTGTGTGTGTGTGTGTTTCAGGTGTAATAACAGTGTGTGTGTGTGTGTGTTTCAGGTGTAATAACAGGACCCAGTGTGTGGTCGTGGCCGGGGCAGACGTGTTTCCGGACCCCTGTCCTGGCACTTACAAATACCTGGAGATCCAGTATGAGTGTGTCCCTTACAGTGAGTAACACACACACACACAGACATATGTGCAAAACACACACACACACATGCACACATAAACAATATCTCATATTCTCTCTCACAAACGGTTTATATTTTATTTTTTATTTATTTTTATTTTTTATATTTTTAGATTTCACAGCTATTTAATTGTTTGGAAATACTATTTAATTTAGTGAATTTTATGTTTTTTATTAGTTTTAGTTTATTTAGTTTCAGTTTTTTTTCTAGGAAATACTTAAAAAATGTTTTAAGGTTTTAGTTTATTTTTGGTTTATTTCATTAGCTATAATATTCATAATAATAACCTTACGCACACAGAAACACATCTGCACAAAATCTACCACATACATTTTTATAAGTTTTTTTTATTTTTTACCCTTCCTCCATTCTCTTCTCTTCTTCTTCTCCTCTTCTTCTCTTCTCCTGTTCTTCTTCAAGCCTCGTTTATACTGTTGTTTTGTGTCGTTGTGAAATGATAACCCAGAGGCGTTTTTTGTCCCATGTTTGGCGTTTGCACTATAATCAGAAACGACAGACATTCAGTTCAGAGGAAAATCATGTAACCCAGCAGGAATCAGCAGAGAAGGGCTCAACTTTTACTCAAAAACATTGCAGTTCAGGCCCCTTTACCTTAAAAATGCATTTATTGCATGAAATTACAATTAAACGTTACATTTTCTAAAGATGCGTTTTATTCTACCCAATACACAATGAACAAGTCTTCTACTATATTTACCATATCAAAACATTCAGTTTTGACCTTTTTTGTATTTGTATACATATAATAATTAAATATTGAATATATATATATATATATATATTAGTGCCCTTAAACGATTAATCGCATCCACAATACAAGATTTTGTTTAGATAATATATGAGTGTGTATTGTGTATATTTATTAAGTATATATATATATATATATATACATATACACACACATGCATGTACATATTTAAGAATATTTTGGTTTTAAAATATTTAGTTTATGATTTAATATATATGATATAAATTTGATGACGTATCAGTATTAATAAATTTTTTTTTTAAAGTGTTGTATGCATGTGTATTTATAATAGTCAAGTCAAGTCAAGTCACTTTTATTTATATAGCGCTTTTAACAATACAGATTGTAGCAAAGCACTGAACATTATAAAATAGAACAACAGAGTAATGGTAATGTATATATGTATATATATATGTGTATATATATATATATATATACACACACATAATAAATATACACAGTACACACACAGATATTATGCAAACAAAAATGTTTATTTAGGATGTGATTAATGGAAATGAATAGTTTGACAGCGCTTTAGATCATGTGTGCTCATAGTACAGCGGTAGTTTCCAATCCTGAGCAGACACAGCAAACATATGCTTCTTTATTAAAGCGAGTGTCTTCAGCATTATTTTCTGCTGCCTCAGTCGTACAGACGCATCTGCTCTGATGAAGAGTCAGTATAAGCCAGGCTTCTCCTCCTCTTCTTCTCTGCTGTCATCCCTCCGTCTTCACCTCGTCCCTGTGTTTGCGCTGGCTCTTCCTCCCTCAGTCGCTCTCTCTCTCCACTCCTCCGCTGGGTGTAGTGCTGGGCTGGGGTGTGTTTCTGTCTCCTCCTGCAGGTGCGGAGCTCACAGACTCATTCACTGCCCCGCTCATTCATTGATTCCCTTCTTCTGTTTGCAGGAAGCTGCTCTTTCTCTTTTGAAATCTCGATTGCCGGTGCGCAGTTACAGACGTCATTTTTTAGGTTCCTCGTACACGGCGTTTTGCTGAGCGCTGCACACTGACGCTTTCATTTCTCTCTTTATACAGGGTCATCACGTCACGCTCATGCGCGCGCGTGTGTGTGTGTGTGTGTTTGGATGAGCTTCCTGCGTCTGAAGGGACCAGACTGTTTGTGGCGCTGCTGAACCTCTGGAGGAAACCGTGTGTGTGTTTGTGTTGGACTCTCTCTCGCATGTAAAGGCCTGTTCACACCGACAGACAAACGCAAACACGATGAGCATCAGCCCAGGACTTTCTCTGAGGAAATCCACATTAGCATACATAAACGACATTTTTTTGATCATGCAGTGTTTAATTGAGCTACAAGGTATATCAGGGGCTGTGATGTATTCAGAATATATTGTTGTGCACACTGCTGGAACTAAAACTATGTATTTTTAATGAGATAAAGGAATAGTTTAACCAAAAATCTAAATTACCTCATATTTTACTCAAAGGTCTGACGTCCGTACCTCGAGTCATAGGTATTAAAAGATATTTAAAACATGCAATTAATCAAACTAACAAAAGCATGATATACAATAAATAAAATGTTCAATGAAACGACTTAAACTAAAGCTAGCCAAAAAAAAACTAAACAGTAGAGGTGTAACGACACAAACGAGACGGTTGTAGCATCGGTTCGGTGTGGTTTTTGTTGAAATATAGGCTGATATTTTACAAATAGTCAAGACATCAAGACACTGACAGCTTGTGTAGTCTAATATTCCTCAGAATGCTCTTCTCTAATTTTCATCACACTAGTACTGATGAAGGGATGGCCGCGCTCACTCGTGCTTCTATAACCAACATTTTAATAAACAAAACTAATAAAATGACAAACACAAAGCAGAATTAATAAATAACTAAAACTGAAAACAACTAAACTGCAACTAAGATAGAAACTAAATGCACATTACAAAAACAAATAAAACACACAGCCGTATCTCGGGCTAAAGATCAGTTGAAATGACTAGAAAAGAACAGATTTACAAAAAGCGAACGAACACGAAACACACAGTGTGTGTGTGATGCTCAGATGAGTTAGACTGAGCTGATGAGTGTGTGTGAACAGGCCCGTGTGAATGTGACCGTCTCTAATCTGTGTTTCTCGCAGCGTCCAGCTGAACGTGTGGGTTTGTGTGGGTGGGGGGGCGGGTGGAGGGATGGAGAGTGGACAGAGTGATCGAGGGCAGACAGAAGAACGCCTAATCAATATTCAGATGATTAAATCCATCCCATCAGCCACTGGTGCTGTTTAATTGAGGCGTAGCTAGATCCTGTCCCTTACCCTACCATACCATCACTCTCTCTCTCTCTTTCTCTCTCCCTCTCTGCCTCTCTCTCTCTATCGCTCTCTCTCTCTCTCTGTTGCAATATTTTCGTCTCTCCCCTCTCTTTTGTCTTTCTCCCTCATGTGTTTCTCCTTCTTTCTCATGTCTAATAAATTTCACTTGACCTTTAAGCTTGAAAAGAAACGGAAGACTCTGCTGTTAAACTGAAATGTCTCTTTTTTCTCTCTTCTGTGCACCTTCTGCCTATCTCTCTCTCTCTCTTTCTCTCTCACTCTCTTTCTGTCTCTCTCTCTCTCTCTCTCTCTCTCTCTCTCTCTCTTCATTTATACCTCTCTCCCCTTCTCTATTTCAACGCTTGAATAGAAGTGGACCAAAAAGGTAAAGACCATGTTAACGCCGCAGTTTCTCTCTCCTGTCTCTCCTCATTTCTTCATCTTGTCTTCCTCTCTCTCTCTCTCTTCTCTCCCTGGCCCTTGTGATGTGCTCTAGTTTGATGCAGCTCCTTCGTTTTCCTCCTTCTCTTGTTCACACACCTTACAAACACCAGGAAGAACCTCCTCTCTCTCTCTCTTCTTTTTTCTCTCTCTCTCTCACACACACTCACACACACTTGATTTCTGCTCTCCCTTTTGATTTGCTTGCTGTTTGAAGCTCATTTATCCTCAGATCCAAAAGACACACTCATCTCTGTTCATCCCTTTGCTTCCCTCAGGACCGACCTGTTGTCATTAATTTAGCGTTTATAAAGAAAACTACTCCTTCTCTTTTAGTAACTGTGCGCACATGCCGTGTTCCTGAAGTGCTTGACCTGAGTGTGTGGGTGTGACATGATTGACAGCTCTCCCAGCCAATCCCTGTCCTCTGTGTGAACTAACCCGCATCTCATTGGCTCCAAAGGTTCCTGTAGCCCCGCCCCCTCTCTCATGATTCTACCTCAGAACTCTAACCAGAACTGAAATGTAGCAAATCAGTTATGACAGCACACAAATAAACACATCTATCTATCTATCTATCTATCTATCTATCTATCTATCTATCTATCTATCTATCTAATGTCTATCTGTCTGTCTATCTATCTATCTATCTATCTATCTATCTATCTATCTATCTATCTATCTATCTATCTATCT
>JAUCNO010000001.1:351418-375271 GCA_032353835.1 Enteromius viviparus | reverse complement strand
AAGCTAAGATCAATAATCAACATTTGATCAGATATAACTGCAGGAAATATTGAGATGCATTATTCGAATGCTTGGCTGATGTTGTTTACATTTTTCCTCAGCGAATCTGCCTAAATGTCATTCAAGATCAAAGCATCTCGAACGTCTATGATGAAACCGTTTTTAGCAGAATTAACCATTGCAGTTCTTCTATCCTGCTAACATAACAGACAACAATAGAAGCCCGATAGAAACCATTACAGAAATTCAAATGGTTTTCATTAACTTTTTCCAGTAAAACCATTACAAAATTCCTTTTTGTAGAGTGTTTTGGGCATTTTTTAAAAGGATTTAACATCCCACCAATAGCAGACCATATAGCAGATAGAAAAAAAAAAGAAACCAATAAAATTAAACCACCTACAGAATGATCAAAATATAGTTTTTTAGCAGTGTTTGGGAGTTTCAGAGTTGATAAATTATGATTCACGAGAAAGCACAAGTGGGCCTGTGATGTGCTGTCATTACAGATCCCTGAGAAATCAAATAATTAGATTAAATAAACCTAAAAATAATTTCAGATGTGAGTCAGGGGTGAGTAACGTATCATGTATTCTATTTAATAGACAGAGCTTTGTGAATCAAATGTGCTCACCTCAGAGCTTAACTGAGGCAAGACATCTTGATAAATAATAACAAAACTAGTAATGATAACACTTTAGGAAGATTACACATTTATTCATTTAGCAGACGCTTTTATCCAAATGACTAACAGGTGGGGGAAACAACAAGCAGTTAGTCCTAAAGAGGCAAAAACTTAGGAAGTGCTTATCATACTGTATAACAGGCAATGTTCAAATAAGTGCAGGCTAGAAAGGGAAAGAAAGAGTAGGTTTAATTTTTAATTTATTATAAAATGATGTTGACCTACACGTCACGTGATCATTAACCGTAGCGTGATATGTGGTTCGGTTAAGGTCTCGCAGAGCAAGGAAATGTTCACAGAGCTTTACAAAGACGTCCTCATGAGAACGAGTGCAAGTGAGTTTTAGCTCCGGTAGAGGGCGCGGAGGAGCTCCATGTGACACCGGGTCAGCGGCGTGGAGATCGCGGGAAACATCAGGGTGCGTCAGCGCGTGCCGATGGAGAATAGTGGAATGGTCTCATTCGGTCCGAAATCTTCTGCAGATGAGCGCGTATGACACATAACTCTTGCCCTTTTATATCTGATACGTTTAAACGCCCTAATCAATCACTTTGCTTTCTGTGGAAATAAACAGGATTTAGCTCATGGTGATTCCTCAGCTCTTACATCACGATTAATAAAACAATATCAGATAAAGATGTTTGGATAGACACCGAAATATCTTGTTAATTTATTTTATATATATATAGCTATAGTGATTTTAATAAAAAAAAAAAAACCTGAATATTTTAACCCTTTAAAGTAAGGAATCTACACAGAAGAGTAAAATAACACTAGCCTACTTTTTTTGGCTGTTTTAATAAAAAACAATTTGTTAGTAAATTACACAACGAATTGCAAAGATCAGTAATCATCATTGCGAAAACATCATGTAACAATAAAATAAGCAATTCAAAAATTTAAAAATAGTAAAAAGCAAGTAAAACAATAAAAAAATAGTGTTTTCTTGTAAAAACTTATTATTAATCTTTTATTGACAACTTTTTTTTTAGTCTTATTTATTTATTTATTTATTTCATGCAATTTGTTGGATGCCACGATACAGTGCTGTGTTCAAGTCCTCCTGGGAAGATTATTTATCAGAGGTGTACACTGGTTGCTCACTGAAGCGAAGCAGCAGGAGGTTAGGATGATTCTAGATGGAGGGCCTTCACTGGATTCTGATTGGCCGGCAGGTATGCACTAAAACATTTAATCACTCTTCTATATTAATGCACTGCTTTAATTAATGCATTAACACATCACACAGAGAGAAGTCAGACACACATAAACTAGCTTCCCTGCTATTTTTATTACTAGATTGCTATATTATATTCCTCAGCAACAAGGTCTTTGAAGTGATTAACTGTAGTGCTGTCGAACAGATGAAAACAACCTTCATTTTTACCGTTCTGGTAAAATATTGTGACATGGGACCATGGAAGAAGTGGGACAAACTAGCTTTAAGGATTTTCAATGCACTCAGGTGGTTTGTTGCCTCCAGATCATGCTTTAAAATCATTTAATACACCGCAAGTTATTGATAATCCCTCACTTATTCACTTATTTGAACAGGTTATCGAATTCAAAATAAAACTGCAGAAAAAACAATAGTTGTGAGATCATGTGACATCAATATAAAGTAGTTGGGAACAAAGCCTAGTTTTTCACTCACAAAAAACAACAAAAAAATAACACTAGTAATCATTATAGGCATTTCACATTATGCAGTTTTTATTCATGTGACGTACAAGACATGTTTGAAGACCTTTTATTTCACAAAAAAAGATATAAATGTGTGGTAATTTTCTGGATTTGTTTGTTCGTCTGTATACAGTATGTATTATTACTAAGGTGTGAACTGAATTAGTTTTTTTTAATATCGCTGTCACAGTAGATTAATGCTTGCCACAACCCAGGTGAAAATAACTGTCAGGCAGCAGATGGAAGCTTAGTTTAGCCTCCAGGCAGAGGTGTTACATCACGAGTGCCCTCACGATTAATCATATTGAAGTAGAGTTGGTAATAATAATTACGATGAACAATAATAATCTTATTGCATTGTGAAATCAAGATTCACATACTTTTAAGATATGGTACTGACACACAGATATCTTAAATGTAATGCTTAGCACACAAATTCTGAATGCCTTTGGCAGAACTCAAATGAGCCATTTTAATCTAGATTAATCCAGATCAATTTCAAAATAAAAAAAATGTTTAGTAAGTACTTTAGTGTTTCTGTCTAAACACAGCCATGGAGACCTTAATCTTGCAGGCTCTGGGCTTCTAGTGACTCATGGGTCTGTCTGACTCACTGCTCAGATTCTTATGAAGTCAATAAAGAGATGACAAGGTTTTGTGGATCCTATTTGAGTCCTTTGGGTTAGGACACACCTAAGTTAATCTGAAAGTAATCAACTATACAGAATGCTCAGCTGCTAATGTGTGGGAAGACCTGGGCACGTCGGGCTGTAATGATCACATTAGGCTGGTTCTTTAATGGACACCTTTGTGGTCAGTAGTGTGCTTACTTGTCTGTACTTCACTGACTCGGACCAAACAGCTTAAAGAATATAAAGTCAGTTCGGGTTCGGGTTAGGGCTTTATGAAGTTCACCTGCTCATGATTACATGGTTATGAACACTGCTGCAAGACTTAATGCCAATTCACACACCTACAAACCAGTTGGCTGTTGGATTTAGATGTCATGTCCCGACAAACCCCAACAAACGTTCAGTAAGAGAGAGTCAAATAACACAAAATTTGTTGCCTCGCACCACATCCATTGTCGTCAGCATCACAGATTATAGTCAATAGAAGCTCTGTTGTGTTTTGTGGCATTGCGGGGTGTCGATGGTGCAAGCCTGACAAGATAAGAAATAGATGATAGCTACATTCTAAACTTCTAAACTAGTCATTCTTTGCCGGAAAAGATGGGTGAATAAAACGAAAGAAGATGTGGGTGAAGCACACCGTAAGTGAAACTTTCTCATCGTCGTGGACACATCAGATCACGGCAGAATTTGTTGTCGATTGTTGGAAAACCTGCTCAGACGCTTCACTACCCAACAAACACTAAGCATGCTCCAACCAAAAACAAAACGCCAGCAGACGCCAACACACACAGATCCAACTTACTGTCTGTCTGTCTGATTTCTATCTGGCTCTGTCTGTCAATTCATTTAGCTTTATTGGCACGGCAAACATAGGGTATTACATATCTCCACAGATATACTGTTTGACGTGTTACTGTGCTCGTGTAGATGATCTGTGTGGGCCGAATGTGTTTGAGGGCTTTATAATGTTATGTGCTGGGGTCGCTTGTGTTTTCTATTCATCTGTCTGTCCATCTCAGACAGGATACCCAACACAGAAAGCGTGGTTGAACAGATGCACTTGCATTTCAGTCATTCGAGGCCAAGTTGGCAGTTTCCCATGAATCTATCACCTCTTTGTTGCCCCCCACCTCTTTCTTTCCTGTCTTTGTTTAGTGGAGTTCCCCAATTGTTTCCTCTCTAATAAAACGTGTTTAAGGTTGGTATGTCGCCTAAATGTCAATCCTCATTTCTCCACACCCGACTGTTTCCTCAGGGAAAATATACAACTATTCACTGCTCTTGCCAGGAAATTTGCAAAGGTCCTTCATGAGACCACCAAAAATATTATGTTTCAGATAGTAATTGAAGAATTCCCCATTATATCATAAAAGTGATAACATTTGTGTTTTCCAGTGGTTGCTATGCACATTCAGGTGGTCCTTGACTTTGGACTCAAACCCATGGACTCAAATAGGCAGCTTTCAAGGGGGCATAACACGCATTTCACCCAATGCCATGTTAATCTTGAGTACCTCTGCAGTACTACTTCATCCTTCATATCTCCAAAAACTCAGTTTAAATATTCTGTAAATGTCACATTGTGTTCTTCCGCGCCGTGCAAAGATACACTGTTGCTGGCTTCATGGCTTTAATGCTCATTTATCACTAGAGAAAACATGCGTTTAATAAAGTTAACTTTTCGTTTTTTTAAGTAGGATCACTAGTTCTCCTGAGTCCTTGAGAATGTTTTAATGACAACTAACCGCAAACTAATATAATCGACAAGTCAGGCATTACTGTAAAAGTTAGAGACACTAATCGTTCACTTTTTTAATTAAATTATTCTTTAATTTCACTAATCAATCTTTCTTTATTTATACACAGTGGGTCATTAATGATGACTATCAAACAAATTCACCCACAACATACTGTATCTTTAACTTGGCCAGAATTGCAGGTGATTGAATTATTATATACAAGTGGATTTAGAGAAAATACCAAATAAGTTGTGTATACATGTTATTTTAGATTATAATAAGTGTTTTATTATGAAATACATCAGAAAAGTCAACTTTAATGACCATTATTATGCACACAGGCAGAAAGGAAAATAATGCACAAGCACATGCAGCTCAGAACACCCACATCATGTTTATTACAGTAGTGCTGGGACAGATTTCATCACAAATACACCATTGTGAAATCTGGAAGTTCACTCCTTTCAGCACGACCAAGACTGATTTTAGATGCTCCGATTGGACGACTCCTCTGTGACTTCACGCTACTAAAGGTTTTGTCCTGTTCATTTTCACACATGTGTGCTGATGTCACCGCACAACCTGTCTAAAAATAGCAGCACAGATTGTGGAATATTTCCACCCACACTCCACTAACCTGTTTCTACTTACCCACTGAATTTCCCAAAATGCTCAAGATCTCAATACATCATATCTACACTTGACAGGGACTATAACGTGCCCTTTTTCTGTCTTTTTCATTTCGCCAAAGTTTACATTTATCAGCAGTTATCACAATAATATTTCTGACGTCATATACAATGCCACTGCGCTGCAAGAAGAAAAGAGGAAGCGAAGCTTGTGTTTGAAGTCCGGGCTGCTTTGTAGTGTTTTTGTGAAACAGTAACTTCCACATTCTGAGACGAAGCCCTGCGAAATCCCTAAACGCGCATGACGTAAGTGCTTGGCAGCGGTGTGTGTGACCTTTAGGTGAAACTCAGATTCCCCCCTAATGACCGTCAACACATCAAATAATAGCCAAAACGATTGCCATCCGGGTGACTCCTCTGGACCCGTTCCAGGACTGGAAATGATGACAAACTCCAGACGTTTTATCCAATGATCTTAGCCTGACACCTGAAAATAAGCAGTGCCACGATTTGGACAAGTTTTTTTGTGTAGGGCTCTGGGAGATCAGACCAAGGGGTGATTGTCCAACTTAAGCCAAAATAACCTTCAAAACGGATAAGACTGCGAGGCCAAATAAATCCATTCGCACTCCTGTTGTGCTGATTGGCATCAAATACATCTGATGTCTGTTTTTAATTTTAGCTGGGTTTTCCAGAATGTGTCTTGTTTACTTTTCCCCAAAGTGCGATCTGATCACGGGTCTGGAAAATAAAACAAAAAGACCCGTCCACATTCAGGAAGCGCTGCAGAGTCACTTTCAAAGGGGAAGCTGACAGAAATGGCTGAGACGAACTCTCTCATGTGATTAACGTATTACAGAAACAGATTCACCTCCTCACCGAAGAGACGGCACACGAGAGAGAGCTCTGTCATATCTGTCTCGTCTACAAACACTTGCACTTGGAGCTGATAAGATAAGGAAACGCGTATGTTGTGGAACAGGCCAGCGAGGTCATACGGGATGTAAGCAAGGATCTGAGAAAGTGACTGTAGGCGAAGGGCTGCTCCTACACCTGTGCGTATGACATCACTTCCTGTAGTCGTTCAGGCTCGGCTGCACAGGTTTTTACTTGCAGGAGAGACTTCCAGGCACAGGGAACTATTTTTAGTAGCATTAAAACAACATCATGTTGAAACACCACCACGCTGCCATGTACAGAAACTAATTTCATTCCATTTCTATTTTCTACTTAAACATCTGTTCAACTGAACCCATTTCAAAATGATGTTTTGTAAAGACATCCAAACAGATCATTGTTTATGAACTTCTCCCAGTAAATGAATCATCATTGGATTAAAAGTTTTTGAAAGAGAAGCAATAATTCTCTGGGGCTCCGGTCTCTTGACTGACACGGACAGTGAAAGTTAAATTAATATAAAATATCAATACTAAAGCAGAAATGTAAGCTCTTTTTTATAATTCAGCAGTCTGACACGTGCTTAATAACATTTCTGTCTCCAGTTAGCTACTGAAAATAGTTCAAATGTAGATTCAGAAAAAAACAAAAACAAACTGAAGCCATGAGGAAAGAGGATTTGCTACAAAGAGAAACCCGCTTGGAGCGATCACCTGCACAGGTGCCCACATTTAAATAAGTCACTGCTCACATGCTTGTGCTGTCAGACAGAGTCAGGCCCAGAAATAATAATGTCAAAATGTTACATTTATTGAATTACACTTTTATATCAATATGTATGCAATATTGCTCAAACTTCAGTGTTTTGTTAATGGGAGTGTTTTTATCATTGGGGTGTAAGTGTGCGCGCAACCGCCACACGTGTGAACGAAAGCATTATGGCACGGGGTGTTAAAACCAGGGGATAAATCCATGAAATAATGAGCGGAATACGGAGCCAGTCACAGAAACTCACACTTCGCTCTCCTCCTGCTTTCCACCTCCGTGTGCGCAAGAGCGAAAGAAGCGGAAAGTCAGTCGGTTTTTCTCTGAACCTCCCTCTTCGCGTCTGGGTCTCTCTTTCTCTCTCCTGTGGGCGGGAGGAGGTGGCGACGAGGGAAACCCGTTAGTTCCTCATCGCGTCTATAAAACTCTCGAGCAGAGCTGCACCTGCTTTATATCGCTTTATTTACACGCCGTTTCTCGAGATGTCCGCGTCCTCAGATGTAGAGAGCCAGTCGCCCGCCGCGCGCCCCCGCAGCCGGTATCTGGACACCTTCCTCACCGTGTCCGTGATCGCGCTCTTCTTCATGTTCATGATCGCGCTCACTGGAGCGCTGTACTTCGCCAAACACATCGAGAATGAGATGAACAATAGGACGACGCGAGGTTTAGCCGGAGATAAGGAATCAGTCGCTGCGCAGCTCGGAGACGCCGGGTACGCGTATAAGGTGAGTTTGTATATGGATTGAAATCAAATGTGCTCAGTATATTCATGTCTGTACGTGTACCAAGGCATTATTATGATTGTACAGGTGTGTTATTCGAAATACATTTCAATAATTTGCACGCATGACATTCATTCGGTTACGACTTAATTTATTTGTATTGATTAATAGACTACTCTAATAAAAATAATACACGCCGGCATGTTTCAGTTCAACTCAATTTTTCTTTAAATTTGTAAAAATGTAACCAAACTGCTAGGTTAGTCTATATTTGACCCAAAGCTGGCTAAACCAATAATACATTTAACTTATAATAAAGTGCATAGCATGCCATAAAACACAAGAAAAAATGCACTTTGTGGTGTTTTAAGCTCTGATCTGAAGAACCTGCAATGAAACATGAAGAATATTTATAATCTGTATCAAACCATGTTGCATATCAAAAACCTGTGTCTGATGTTTTGTTTCTTCTGTCTTCCTTTTTCTAGAGGAAGAGCTTTGCTTACCTGAGGGCCACTGAAAGTAAGTTTCATGCCATTATAATTCACACGTTTAACTTTAAGTTTGCTCTCTAAAACATAATGAACTCGTGTTGAACCCGGAAAACCCTGTCAAAGTCTTGGGACTAAGCGTGTCTCTCATTGTCTCCGCCCCGCAGGTGAACTGAAAACAGGTGTGATGGCGTGGGAAACCTTCGCATACGGACAGGATAACACCATTGGCTCTCTCTACGAATATAAGGAACGCCAGAATGCGCTGGACATCAAAGAAAGCGGAAGCTACTTCTTGTACGTCCAGCTTAATTTTTCCTGCGCTGGAACATGTCTGTCCGGCCAGTTCACTGTCACCTTTTACAATAAACAAAACACCGAGGAGCTCACCTGCACCGTCTCGCTGCCTAAGTGGAGCAAAGAAACGCCTCACAGTCAGACGTGTTGGCGCGTCGTGACCTTTCCGGAAAACGGAAACCGCCTCATTGCCAAATCACAGACTAAAGGCGAGCTAACCAACTGGAAACTGGAGATGAATGATTCTGGTTTCGGGATGTTTCTGGTGGACGGATTAGGAGCGCTGCGTCACACGTGATCTGCAGAAGACTGTTTTTGATGCTCTGATGAGAAGGACTCCACTAATGTCCACAGACTCTCCCGGAAAATGGGATTGAACCGATAAGCAATGCTTCTGAAGCACTATTTATAATTGAAGTATTTATATTTGTAACATTTATATTTTTGCAATATTTATATTCGTATTTTGTGTATAATGTACATAGTGTGTTTAAACATTTGTAGACATCACTACGTGTGCGAGGCGTCAGGCCGAACCCTTTCGTTCGCTGATCGCGTGTACTGTATTTATTCTACTGATGTTTAGATGCATCACAGAAAAAATAAGGAGTGAACTTTGACCAGCACATCAACACTAGTGCCTCGGTTGGGTATATATACGTTTTGCCGTACGTTAAAGGACTCAAAGAGCTGCATGTGTGCGTGGACATGTCTTCGTGTGTGTGTGTGTGTGTGTGTGAAGGAAAGCACCGTATGAATGCTAACAAACTCAGGAACTCTAGAGATGAATGTAACGACGACGACTGTGTGTGAAATGCTTTGTTTTGTAAACTCAGAGTATTTAATAAAAATGCTAAATTTTCAATTTACGTAGATGTTGGCTGTTTGTTGGGGTGTTAGTTAAGGTTTATGTTGCAGCACTTATTCCCCCAGTTTCACAGACAAGGCTTAAGCTAGTCCCAGACTAAATTGCATGTTTGAGCTGCTTCAGATGCAAAAATCTTGCTCTGACATATCTTAAAACATGTCAGTGTCATTGTTCTGTATTAAGATGCACTGTAATACTTTCTAATAAGGCATTGTTGTGAAAATTACTTAAATATCTTAGTTTAACGAACGCCTAGTCCTGGCTTAAGCTAAGCCCTGTTTGTGAAACCGGGCCGTAGAGTTCTTGCAGAGTTTTATTTAAGCATATGCTAAAATAGAACAGACACGAATGAGTCAGAAGTCAGCATCCGGTAATGATTGCAAAATAAAATGTATGCGAGTCTGGAGCACAGAAGCAGTCCTCGGCAGCAGAGGTGTATGTGTAGCAAGTGCCAACAATGCTTTTTCTTTTATCCCAGAAATCATTAGGATAGAAAGTAAAGATGTTTATTTTCCATAAAGACATTTTGTAAATTTCTTAATATACCAAACCTATTTGTCGATTAGTAATGTGCATTAAGAACTTAATTTGGACAAATTTAAAGTCGATTTTATTAATTTTCCAATTTTTTTGCACCCTCAGATTTAGGATAATTTCATTTAGACAAAAATGTCCACTTGATTGCTTTGATGTCTGGGAGAAGCAGCTGAGATGGTAATCTCATGTGTGACTTACTTTCCTGTGGTGAGGTGTAATCAGACCTTCTGGGAGGAAAGTTCTGCCCTACATCAAGGCCACCTTGCTCGCGTCACTTTCTGTCAGAGGCGAGAAAGCAGGTTTCGGTGCTCACCGCACACTGACACATCCGCACAAACTCGGCAAACAAACAAACAAACAGCCCAAGTTCACTCGAGACCAAATAGATGTTGTCAGCAGATACTGCAGGAGAAAAAAAACAAGAGTGAGTTTCAGAGACGACGCAGTGCAGATGTGTTGAATTCTTCCAAAAAAAGCCTGCAGACGCTACACTAACATCTCACCCACTTCACACCACTTCATAACTATTGCTCTGTTTCTCTCTGCCGGATGTCAAAAAATTTGGGCATATGGAAACGGCGTGAGTCAGTGTAAGATTCACTTTATTACATCTGACTGGAAGCGAGCAAGTGCAACACTGTGGCTCTAGACTCACTTTCCCAACACACGCTCTCAATCAGTGATTCGTCAGTGCACATTACTCCAATGAGCAAACACGTCTCACCGTCTGCCTCTGATGCAGCTTTGATTTCTGTCTGCAATTCCTGATCTCTTTGGTTTTTCCTGTTTGACCTGAAAAACGAGTTGAGAATGCCATTTCACGTCAGTTGTATCTGCGAGAAGAGTGGAAATCGATGCAATGCTGCTAGAAGTGAGATGAATTGAATTGTAATTTTTCATAATAGGATTCTTCATATGCTGGCTGTTTGCTGTTAGTTTTTTCTTTGCTAGTAAGTCATGGCTGTGTTATGATTGGTTGAGAAATATTACCTTCCCTTTCAAAAGTATTGGCAGCTTCTTCTTTTTAACGCCTCCAGGCAGCTACTTCTGGAAACCCTGAAACACTGCCAAACTCACATGACTCAAAAGCCCGGGACACACCAAGGCCACAGCGACGACAGCAAACTGTGGCTCAGCTCATGTCGGCAGCGTCTGGGTCTATGCACTGATTCGCCAGCTGATCGGCCAATCAGAGTGATCAGATGGCACGTGTGACTGACAAGCTCCAACGCCAATTTAACGTTAAATCGGCAAAAAAAAAGCAGCTGAAGACCAATTTCAAATGCTTACATTTCAAGCTGGACAACCCTCATGCAGACTTTCTCCCATTAGGCTAATCTAAGTGAGCGGTGTCGGTGTTATCCATCTAAGCTCTTTGCCAGAAGGTGGCTCAGCACACATCCAGACAGCTGCGTTTCATTCAGGCAAATACAGCTACTTCAACAGAAAGACATTGTCTTCAATAAAACATTTGTGAGTTGTGCAGATACATCTGTCGTGTGATCTGGCTCATGACCAGCTCTTTACAGTTTCTCTGGAAAGGCAGTAATAGGTCCACATGATGAAAGATGTTGAGAAAGAGCCTGACCGCCTGTCTATTCAGTGTCCAGCTGTCTTCCTGTTAGAAGAGACAGGCTTCCCAGCAGGCGTGAATGTTAAGGAGGATATCACGCGCAGTTGCTCAGCAGACAAACATGTACCCTAAACGTATGATAACATAAGAGATGTCTGGGTGAACATGTAGTGTAGCCAGTGGCTGTTCAATGCCTGCTGCAGAGACCAAGAGAAGATGAGCAAGCTGCAAACGTGACGTGTTGAAGCGCCAGAGATTGTGCTTTCTAACAAATCTGCTGCAATATAGACCTCCTTGTCCTGCTTACACCTGCTTCAGAAAGTAAGAGCAGCTGGAAGAAGCTCTTGGTAATCTGAGCAGATCTGCAGCCGAGGCTGTGCTGGAGGGAGCTTGTGGTTCTCTTCTGCCACCTGTTGATGGAAATGTAAAACACTGGCTTTGTATCTGCAGACGCCTCTCATGCTGCTTCCTCAACAGGACTTGGACCTCCACTGTTAAAAATAAAGCTTGCTAAAGGGGGCTTTCAGAGCGATGCCACAGAAGAACCAGTTTTGGACCTCTCTTAGTGAACAGTTCTTAAAAGTGACAGACCTGATGCAAATTATCTTAATTAGTAGCTAGATATTCTCCCAGCGGACTCTTTTCAAAATGTCTAGCTTTTAACTTAGTGCGAAGAACATTGTAATAAAGTTGTAAAGAACCCTTTTCCACTGTGAAGAAGGTTCCATTTTAAAGGTTCTTGATGCCAATAAAGAACCTTTATTTTGAAGAGTGTGCTCCGGAACTTTTTTGTCCCTCCATACTCTGAAATTGACTGTGATTTATGTGAGAAGGACATGTTGATGGAGTAACGTCCGTGGAGCTGGATCAGCCTGTCATCCCTCTGCTTTTAGGCTCAGATGTTTTGTCAGGACTGTGTTTGCCGCTCAGTTGGTCTCTCTCTGGTCTTTAGAGGAAAAGTGACTGATGCTTGGAAAGAACCCAGCATCTAGTTTTTCTCTCATGCCACTCATTGCTCTCTCTCTCTTTCTTTCACTCTTTCTCTCTGAGTAACAGAAAGAGAGAACAGTTGGTTGCGTATAAAGACAGAAAGTTTCTGGAAACTTCCACCAAGATGCTAGAAAAGTGCTGAATCAGAAACCCAGTCTCTACCGCCCCCGTCTTTCACTCTCAATCTCTCGCTCATCTTCTCTCTGCTTCCCACAGCATCAAACAACAATATCTATATCATCAGATCCAAGCGCTGTCTGTCAAACTATTCATCTGTCTGTCCATCTGAATATCTATCCATGTGAATATCTAGCAGTGCTCTCCATGATTAATAAGCTAAATGCAGCAGCTAGAGTCCTTACCTTATCAAACATAGTATAGATTTTAAAATTGTGCTAGTTGTTTATAAAGCCCTAAATGGTTTGCTCCTCTTTGCTTGAGTGCCTTAGCCTGGCTTCATAGGAGCTTAGTCTGGCCAAGCTACCTGGGAGGCGGGCTTAACCTGCGTCCATCAGATGCCTCTGTATACTACTGGACGAATCTACAACCAATCAGATCACTCGTTCCGATGACGTGTAACGTGAATGGGGTTTTGGTTCTCCTCTGGCTTGCTTAGTTGGGGACACCTGATATCTAGTGATTATCGTCGTCTTGACTACAGAGACCGTCTCTGCATCTGATAAATAAAGTTTAATTCTCGTCATAATTCATTACCTGTTACTGTTGTTCTATTTGATAATGTTCAGTGCTTTGCTACAATCTATATTGTTAAAAGCGCTATAGAAATAAAAGTGACTTGACTTGGCGTATGCGTAGTGACGGAACATGAAGCCACTGTAACCAATTGTAGCTAGCTTTATTAAATCAGTAGGAAAATGTCGTTACTTATTTTAATTACTTGTGCTCCGTTTTCCACGCCATGTTTGAAAGCCGGTACGGTTTACAGGTCGCAGAACTGCTGCGTCACCGCGTTACTCCCGCCTCAGTCGTGGAGCCCGTTTCTCATTGGTTCCCACATTTTTGGGAATGGAAATGTTCTAAAACTGCAGCTTTGCCAGACTAACTTTCCTGGCGAAATAAAATGTAGCGTCTCCCAAGCTATGAGTGCCTCTCTATGAACTCCCTTTTAAGGTATAGAGCTGAAGTCAGTTAACTTAATTAGTTGCTAGATGTTCTCCCAGAGGAATCTTTTAGGCTTTTTTTTGCTCCTGTGTCAAATTTTTCAAGAAGTGATGCAAGCATCGAATTTGAAATTAGCTCATTCAGAGAGAAGGACGTGACATGTGGTTTCCCATACTAGGAAATTTGTGCTCTACATTTAACCCCTCCAAGTGCACACACACACACACACACACACACACACCTGGAGCAGTGGGCAACCAGGGTCTCACCTCAGTCGTGGTATTGAAGGTGGAGGGAGCGCTGGTTATTCACTAACCCCACCCACAATCCCTGCCGGACCTGAGACTCGAACTCACAACCTTTGGGTTACAGGTCCGACTCTCTATCCATTGTGAGTTTAAGTGTTAAATATCTATCTATCTGTCTGTCTATATAAAGATCTATAGTGCATGGCTGTTGGAGGAAGTGACATCAGACTCTGAGTTCTTCTTCCTGTCGTGTTCAGGTGCAGTGTGAGCGGCTGTGGAAGGAAACCACCAGGTATGTCAAATGCCATGTCACCCCGACCACACAGTCTGATAATGAGTGTTGAGCGTGCAGACATCTAGATCTTACACTCATTTTCAATTCGTTAGCCCTCAGCTCCAGCTCTCTAGGGGCTTTCTATGGGCAGTTTTGTTTGAGATTTCTGCCAAGATAAAATGCAGGAAGTAAGAAAAATTATCACCGTGTAAATCTGCGGCTTCCAAACACTCGAGTGAACAGAAGCCCCCAGCTCTAAAGAACATCCTGAGAGATCTAGTTATGCTCACACATATTAAGATGTGTCTTGTTTTCATTTTAGGTTTTGATATCTAATATTTTTGTGAGCCTGAGGTGGAAATCCCTACGGTAGTGAAACACTGCATGTTTGTCCAGAAATTGCACCCTAGAGCTGATGTGTGCACTTTATACACACTGAAACGTTTGTCTTACTTCTCTTTTTGCTACATTCTTGTGACTCCGCTGTGACGTCAAGATCAGCTCACAAAGAGAAATCCTATTTAATTGCTTCCCTCCAAAAAAAGAGTATATTACTGGTAAAACATCTACTATAATGAAGTTTCACAGGACATGATAACTGGCATTACCCTTAAAAAAAATCTAAATCAAAGGTCATGATCACCTTTTAATTAAATGTGATTTTTTTCACTATTATTATTAACTGTATTGTTTGCAACTAGTGCGTTGTCTTCAGCGTTGTCTTTTCTATATTGTGAAGCACTTTGGTCAACTAAGAAAACTTTTATCTCAGTGAGGAGGCGGAGCTGACCTCATTGCTAGCTCTTGTGAGGACTGTGATTGTTGGTTGGAAGGAAATATAAGAGCACTAGAGTAGAGTCTATTATAAACCTTTGCTTTCAAATGACAGGAGATTTTTTCATGTTTTGCCGTACTCTCTCTCTCTCTCTCTCTCACACACACACATTATGTATATATATATATATATATATTCTTTATTTTAATGTACCATACTGTCATACTTAATGAACAGGGACAAAATAAGTTTCTGAAAGAGCTGTAGTTGTTTGGGTGATCACTTTTCTCACAGAAAGTTACTAAAAGTTAAAAATAACTTTTTTTCTTTCTTTAATATTAAGAGGAAACACGTACATTTCTAAGAACTTTTTTTTTTTTTTGTTACTAGGAGCAACTCAAGTCCTACTCCTAAGATTTGCCATGAAAACAGGCCCAGATCTGTGCAAATATGTACCTCTGTGCACTTTTTGTGCAGTATTGTTTTTACGCACCTTACTGTACATTTCACTGCAGATTAAAAGAGAATTATCCACTGAGTGTCACTAAAACACGGGTTCAATACATAAACCCTGACACTTTTTGTAACGTTTACTTTGGTATGTATTGCAGCGGTTCAGAATTGAAACATGGTGTTGGAGATATGCCCAACAAAAGTAAACTACAAAAGGTACACCTACCACCGGACAAACCTACAGAGATATGAAGCTGGATATGAGTGATGATAACGTTCAAAAGCAGCACTTTTCAAATATGCCAGCTTATTAATATTGTTTGGAAGACATTCTTCAAGTAATAGTGTGAAAATTACACTTTACAAATAGAAACTCTGTAAAGGTCTGTACAAAGGAATGAAAGATGTCAGATCTTGTTTTGCAGTAATATGTACTTATTGGTACATATTTAGTTTCTCTCTAAAATGTGCACCAAGAGACATTTATGCCGTGAGACCAGGTAGGGTTTTTGGATGCACATGGTGTAGTGCCAGCATCTTCCAGCAGGGGCAAACAGACCCTCAGTAACCAGGCAAACAAGACCCCCGGATCTGTGGCTCACAGTGTGTTCGAGTGATTTCAGCTTGATTCACAAAGGCGAGCAGAAAATATCAGCTGAGATTTTTGACTAGCAGAAAGAAAACCGAAAAGAAGCTACACAGCCATGCGTTTGTTTGTGGGTGACTGCAGGTTTTTTTGGAAACTTCCGCTGTGAATGCAGAAATGCGCTGAGTCAGGAAACGCAACCACTGCCCCCCCCTCCAAAAAACCCTTTGTTCCTGTGCTCTGTCCCCTTTCTGTCTGATTCCACCTCGCACCGCCACATCCTGCCGTCCCCACACATCTCCCTGCTTATCTCTGCCTTCCCTCCATCTCGCTCTTCATCTCATGCTCTTTGATGTGCAGCGCTGCAATGAGCACACGGAAACAAGAAAATAAGGAGGAGACGTGGTGTTGCGCAAGACCATTGTGACTCGTGAGAGAAGACTCTGACGTCGCAATATTTTATTATTAGGATACACATGTAATGCACATTCCAGTCAGTATCAAAATACAGTGTGCATTTTTATAAATAACAACAAATAAAGCCAGAACATGAATGCACAGCTGAGTGCGTCGTCTCGTTGAATGCTTCACCCAAAAATTACATTTGCCAAAAGCGTTCTCAGGCCATCCAAAATTCAGATGAATTAAAAACTTAGCATCACAGTGAATGGGTGCCACTAGAATGAGGGTTCAAACAGCTGATACAAACATCCACACCACTCCAGTCCATAATCTGTAATAGTCAGATCACGCACCATTTACAAGACAGTTTGAAGCAAACGTGGCTGGGATGTGATGTGAGACACTACAGGAGGGAAGGAGTTTGATTTTGGACTAATGTTTTCCGTTCAGTTTCAGTTGTTTGGTCTCTCATTCTGACGGCACCCAGTCACGGCAGAGGTTGCTTTTTTAGGCATGTAATCTCTTAACTCCTCAACATCTTGGATGGTCTTCAAATGTTCATTTGCAAGTGTTCGTGTGTCCTTGGCTTACTGTGGTGGTAAAGCACCTCCGTACTGAAAGATGCTCGGAAACTTGCTCCATCATGATAATACTTCAGATCATAGAACAAAGAAAAATAAACCTCATAATAGAAGGTGACTATGACTTATAACCATGTATATGTGACCCTGAACCACAAAACCACAACTTCTTTTTTAGCGCTTGAGATTTATACATCATCTAGAAGCTGAATAAATACGCTTTTTTATTGATGTATGGATAATTTCTCTGAGATACAACTATTAGAAAATCTGGAATCTGGGGGAGCAAAAAAATTTAAATACAGAGATGGTTATTTTTAAAGTTGTCCAAATGAAGTCCTGAGCAGTGCATTTTACTAATCAGAACAGTTTTGATATATTTACAGTTGAGCATTTACAAAATATCTTTACTTAATATCTTAATGATTCCTGTCATGAAAGAATAATGGGTTGTTGGCTACAAATATACCCATGTTACTTCAGACTGGGTCTGTGGTCCAGGGTCATATAAATACACACACAGGATAGATAACATAACTTCTTGACAAGCATCTGAAAACATGTTTTCTTAAATAATTATACTAATAAACACTTGATTACATGATTAAAAGAGATCTGATCAGATTTCAGCAATGCATGCTAAAAATAGTTTTTACTTGCAGAAGTAAAATAAAGCACACTACATCGCAACGATTTATAACATATGTCAAATATTATATAACAGCTGTAATGAGAACCTATATGTGTGTGTGTGAGATTTTCTCCAGCAGTATGTCAGTACTTATATCATGAAGGCACCAAAGAAGGTCTCATGTGCGTCGCTGTGCACCTGCGAGCTGTTATTGACCTTCACAAACACACTGTCCCCTTTATCCAGCTGGAAGACGCCGCCCAGGTAGCTGTTGCCCCTCCCCACGAATTTATCAGAGGAGCAGCTGAACCTAGAGTAAAGACACTGGTGAGCTTGGGCCCTCTCAGGAGTGACCTGAAGGATCTGAGGTGCGGTGCGAGTACCTGGAGCTCTCCATCAGCTCGATGGGCTTGTTGCTGTACCTCTCTGTGCACTGCATGACCTGATGCTTGAAGTAGTTGCAGTTCTCCATGTGAGCGATCTTGGAGAAGATGTAATAGTGCCCCTCCTGCTGGATGTACAGGCTGTTGTTCTTGTATTGCAGACCCCTCATGAACACAGAGAAGCTGTCGACCCTCCAGTGCAGGACGCCGTTCCCGCCAGACGCGGGCGAAGCAACTACACACACACACACACACACACACACACGTCATGCAGGAACAAGCTGCGGTACCTTTAGTACCTTTACCTTCACTAAAAGTGGAAGAAGTAGGTGTTTCATACTTTGCAGAAACGCTGCCGGTTTGCTGTCGGTTTTGGGAGGCTTTGCAGGCAAAACTTCATTTGAATCTGTTGAGATAACAAGCCCAATGAATGCTGAACACATCGTGAAGAGAGGTGTGTGTGTGTGTGTGTGTGTGTGTGTGTGTGTTTACCAACCTTGAGGACTGGAAAAAGAGTCTCTCTCTCCCTGCAGACAAATATTTACAGCAGCGTTAATATGATGCTTACGTACACACACATACACTTCAGTCAAAAAACATACTCACTGTTCGGTATTCCACTTTCTGGATATCTGTGGTCATCTAGAAAAAAACATGGACAAAATAATTGGTGTTTTTTCCACAACCTTTCATCATGTTTTGGCGTGTCAGAAGAGAATAAACACATGGCTGGTGATAAACATGCCTGAATCTGAATCAATTATTTCTGTGTCTACAATACATCTGATATAGGACTCACGCTTGGAGCAGAAGCTGTTAAAACCAAACGCTGAGGAACAATCCCTAGTGTTACTGTTTTATTATAAACATCGTGATGTATTAGGAGGTCTGAACGGCTGTTTGAAAACATGCAAAAGTTGATTAACATCTTGTCCGAAGTATACTATGGTTAGATACGGCATACAGAGCACGTGACGCACACGTTTCGTCACTTAAGTAGTATCTGGTTTCGTTAACGATGTGTACTTCTTTCAGCCAGGGCGCTGAATTTGATTTGTTGACTGTCACAAAAACAGACGCCCGCACTGACAAGCGCTTGTAAGAGCGCCATCTACTGTCAGAGCGGGAAACAGTAGTTTCATTCAGCCTGTCTGCCTCCAATCAACGCATTGGTCTGAACAGACTAAACCACAGACAAACATCAGACCGCATTTTCAAACATTGACACATCGATTTCGACTCATTTTGTGAGTGAGGCTACACAAGATGTTTTAACCTTTTTAACCCATCTGACTCACTTAAAAGCCTCCCAGTCCTGCAAGATGTACGGAAAAGTGCAGTCTTTAATTTCATGCACTTAATGCTCTTTCACATGAAGCATGTGTTTCTAATGCCTTGTGTGTTTAGAGTGTGTCATAATGGCTGGAGTGTCTGGTCTGGGTGTAAGGATGTAAACCTTACATGTGTTTACAGGAAATCAACACAGTAATCCAAAACCATGAGCAATATCCTGTGGGGGCAGTGTAACCTAGTGGTTAGTGATCTGGGCTAGTTACCAAAGGGTTCAAACCCTCAGCAAATGCTAAACCTCAGGTTACTGCAGAAGCCAGACCTGCCAAAGAAGAAGTATCTAGTCATTTCTGACTCCTAGAACCGCGGAGGACTGGCTGTATTTAACAGAAGACACCTCTGATCAGGGGTCAAGAAGGTCAAAGCAGAGCCAGACTTTGAGATGCTTGGGTCTGGTCATCTGACCTAGACTGAAGATATTCTTGTGTCATTAGTGCAACTGCTGCACACGAGTTTCATAAGCTCATATTATCTGAATCACACCGCACTTTCAGATCAAGAGTGCTGAAGGCGGCGGACAAATACTGTAAAAGAGAAGCTGCAGTGACTACACGCTTTCCCTCTGAGATACAGTACAGCAGTTGAGCCAGCACCCGAAAAAACTGCATTTTCCAATTTAATAAAATTGTTTTTCATGACTAATATTTTGAGAAGTGAAGGGTGAGGATGTGGATGAGTCAGTATTTGGTGCCTCTGGAGCTACATGAACTAAAGCTGAGGGTCAGGGTCTCCAGCATGACTTTAATTCTTTTCAGCCATTCAGCTCACAAGTGTGACTTTATTTATGATGCTTTTCTCTGTTCTATTCATGTTTGCGTTTCAAAAAAGCATTTCAAAACAGAGACAAGACCAAAGGTGTGAAGTACAGTAATAAGTGTGTGACGAGGACTCACCGCGGGCCTGCTGTAGAGATGCCAGATGAACCCAGCCTCGATGAAGATGCCCAGCAGAGCCACGGTCAGCAGCAGGTAGATGATGGAGAGCCGCTGGCCGTCCGTCCGGGCAGATGCTGGAGGCGGGAGCGCCTGGCTGTCCACCACAAACACCTTCATGTCTTTACTGACGCCCTCAGCTGCCTCCGCCATCCTGCTGCTCCTGAACGACCTTCAGACGCTCCTCCAGACAGAGTGTGATGCCTTCAGTGCAGTGTGTGAGAGGCCATCCTCACCGAGCTCAGCAAACACACCAGCATCACCTGAGCTCCAGAGAGCAACCTGACATCCTCTGACCCTGAGCTTCACTGAGACTGAGAGAGAGAGATGACCGCCCACGGCTGCTCACGGAAGGGTGTGTGTGTGTGTGTGTGTGTCAGAGAGAGAGAGAGACTGAGAGAGAGAGAGAGAGAGAGAACTAGGGAGGGGTTCACTAGAGAAAAGAAACTAAAATGAGGAAGTTTTGGTTGTACGATGGTCTGTCACTAAATACTTACGTCTGTCTTCTGAAACACAAGTTTTGTTCTCCTTTTACTTAAAAAAATACTTTTTGCTCTTGTTATTATTAAAAATTATTAATATTACATAACTTTTTATTACCTCTTTAGGACATTAAAAGTAACTGTTTATTATTATTACTTAAAGAATTATTGTTTAACATAAACTTGTGGTAATATCATAGAAAGTAATGTTGTGCTGTAATAAAACAATATTACTAGTAATATTACTTTGTCGTTTAAAAATATAAATATCCTACTTGTACAAGTTGTGTTTTATTACTGTAAAACGTAGCGTAGCAGTATTCAATTTATTAAATAAAAAATAACATTTTATAATTCTTAAAGTAACATTAATCCTTTAATAATTCCATAGAAGTTGCTTTTTATTGTTGTTACTTTAAAAGTATATTTTTGTTATTGTTACATAAAATATTGTAATATTCAACTTATTACATGAAAAGTAACTTTAATTACTGTTAACCTCGTTATTGCATAAATGTAAACGTTTTGTTAAAAAGTTGTTACATAACTGTTACTTTACACTAGAAGTTACAATGTCTTAATTATAATATCAAATGACAGCTACTAAAGAACAAAATGGGAAGTAACTGATGTTGTTATGTAATTTTATTTCTGTAAATGTGTGATGAAATCTTGAATCGGTCAGTTTGAAGTTTCCCTACAGCAGTCCTAAAACCACCCTGCTCTTGTGTCGGTGCATGCAGAGGACTTGTGAAGAGCTGCACACATATAGAGTAGATCAAAGCACACAACAAAACAGTGACCACAGGCGCTCTCGCTTGTCCGATGACCTACTGAATTCATGTACATGTATCACACACACATATGTATGTATATATAAATATATATGAAACTCACGTTTTCTTTTACTCACACACACACAAATACATATATTTATATATGTATATATATATATATGTAAATATAGCCCACACGTGTGAGTTCTGGTGCAGTGAGAGCTCAGATGTAAGGATGCAGTGAGACAGGAAGCAGTCGGCGTGCTCTCTCGAGCTTCTGCACTCACCTTGAATCATCTCTGAACACACACTTCTGCCCTCGTGAAAGATCTGATCTCTGGTCAGCTTTGAATCAGTATTTTCACTCGGCCTCTGTGTGTTCAGTTTCACTCTTTTCACCGTGACATTTCTCAGGGTTTTTTCCCTCTTTCTGTGCATGTTTTCAGCTGCTCACACACGCTTTTAAAACTTTGCACCTTTTTGCCTCACATCTCTTAGAAGATGAAGCACTGCATTCAAAATACCACAAACATTTGCAAACACCTTGGCCATAATGATTTCCTGTGAGATGTGTGTGTGTTACAGTGAGAACTGTGTCAAAGACAGAATTAGTGTAAGGACACAGATGAACAGAAGCAATGATGCCAATAACAGTAGTAGTAGTATTAACAATAATAAAAAACAAACATAATTATTTAGTAGCCAACATTTGAAGTGGATCAGAAATGTCCAACTTTGATGAAAGGTTGTGATTTATTTATTTCTTCCAGCAGAGGCGCCTGAAGATGCTCGGTTATGATTTGGCTGTGCTGCCATCTAGCGACGGAGCGTCATCTCAGCGCGCCTGGAGTATGGTAACTAGAGCTGTGAGTTATTGGTAATTACAGACTGTATTACACCCGGTTTATATCTATTTATGCATGCTATCTCATATCCGTTTATAGAGTTTCTTGTCTATAAATCTATAAAGTGTATTAATCATCTTATCTATAATTGCTTTATGCTTCAGAATACTACAGGTTTTGATGACATGGACGTGTGTAACACGCGTCCTTACTCCTCTGCGCGCTGATTGGCTGCAGCTCGGACACTCGGTGTGCTCTGATTGGCTGAGCGCCGCAGCAAAAGTTGAGCTACGGAAGCGGAACACGTCCGCCGCTGGACGGAGGCTTTTAACGGAGTTACGGACGCCGTTTAAAGGGCTCTTTCGGCGCGTTACAGCATGGATGGCGCGCAGAGGACACGCGCGTCTCTGCTTGGATGCGTCGCGCTGTTCATCGGCGCCGTTCACGCGTTCAGTCCCACGGATAGCGAGTTCACGTTTCTGCTGCCAGCTGCCAGCAAAGAGTGTTTCTACCAGAGCTCCGTCCAGAACGGCAGCATCGAGATCGAGTACCAGGTAACGTTACTTTAGGAGCTCTCAAATATAAACACACGTTAAAGTTACAAGGAAACATTCGCCCGGTAACAGTAACGGAACGTCCCGGAAGAGCGGATTCGTAACGTTACATCATTCATAGAACGTTTGTTTAGAATGCTCGTGTAACATTATTCGGAACGTTTAGCAGTCACAGTCCCACGCTATTTGCAGAATTATCTTCCCTTATATATATCTATATAGAAAATAAAACGTTATTTACACGGCTTCCCCAGTGTTTACTGTAATTTTACCACAGCTGTGCCAGAGTTCTGTACTTGTGTGTTGGCTCATCGTATCCGGTCTCAGATCCGTGATGACACGTTCATCTTCTGTGTTTATCTACGACATGAACACGATATACCAGTTTTAATTGAATGATGCTTCCTTGTAACACTTTCTGCCTCGTTTCTAGGGAGCTGTGCGTGGTTGCTAGGGTATAACTGGCGCTGTGTCTGTGCAGGTAATCGCTGGAGCAGGGATGGATGTGGATTTCTCCATCATCTCTCCTCAGGGCATCCACCTGGTGGCGGAGTATCGGCGTTCCGACGGCGTTCACATGTGAGTGTTCTCAGCTCCCTTAGTCACCGTTTCTTTCAAATGCAAGTTTATATCTCCAGACTTTATAACTCGATTCGGCCAACTCTGAATTGGTCTGTTCACACAGAACCGATGCTGCGTCCGAAATTTCCCGAATTTTTTTGAGCTTACTTCCCTACTATATAGTACGCGAAAAACAGCATGCGAGGCGAGTAGTATGTCCAAATTCATAGCATTTGAAATTCAGTAGACGAGAAGTAACCGGATGACATACTACTTCCGGCCGAATTCTGTAGTAAGCATACCATGGACACAGTGGCGGAGCCAGGAAATTTTCTGTGGGGTGGCCAGGATGATTATGTGATCATTTTGGGGGTGGCATAAATTAGA
>JAUCNO010000001.1:317960-336207 GCA_032353835.1 Enteromius viviparus | reverse complement strand
CTCTGCTTGTACGACCTTGTTTTGCCAAATAAACAATCTGCATATGAATCTGCTCACTCCCTCGCCCCTTCATTTGTTACACATATTCTGTCAAGATATTAAAATACACAAGCTACCTGTCATGAATGAGGCCGTGAAGTGTTCGTGAAGGTTCAATCAGGCTCAGGGTCAGGACATGCATAGTCAAGTGCCGGCAAACAGAGACAGTGAAGGCATAGACAGAGGCAGAAACAAATAGTCAAAATACCCTGAATCAGTCCTTAGGGCGAGACAGAGAGGATATCCAGAAATAGGCAACGGGTAATCCAAATAACAAGATACACGGAGAATGACACACGAAGCTCATCAGATCATCAGCAACAGAATGACTTACTGTATCTTCACTGGCTTTGTTGTTTAAAGCTCATCAGCAGAAATATTACTGGTCCTCCCTCAACAAGAGAACAGTGTTACTCAAATAAAACTAAAGAAAACTAATGATCTTTTAAAAGTTCATTTAATATATTTACTCATTAGGTTTAGAAGACTGGATTGTGTAACCAAACATTTTCCTTCACTAGCTTGGGACCAGCATAAACCAGCAAAACAATCAGCTTAAACCAGCAAAGGACCAGCTTAAACCAGCATCCCAGCATCAAAACTTACCTAAACAGCATATGCTAGTTTCTTTCAGCAGGGTCATCAAACAAAGGTTGGGGTTGTTCACATCCAGTGTCCAGTGGGAAGATTTATTTCTTAGTAGAGGATAAATATGTTCTAATAATTTTAGCAAAAAATATTTTAGAATGTTTCAGAGAATAGTATCCTACCAAAATAAAATTAAATAATACTAAAACATGAACTAAAATAAACACCAGAACAGAGCATTATTTTAGTGATTTACAGTGAACGAGCATCGATGCTGGAGATGGAGACCTCTGCTGGTAGTTTGAAGTATGAGACAAGCACAAATAAACTGATCACTTCAAGTTATTTCAAAGCTTAATGTTTGATTAGTAATATGCAAAGAATTTCATTTAGACAGCTTTAAAGGCAAATTTCTTGATAATTATTATTATAATCATTTTTTTTTTTATGGAACCCTCAAACCTTTCCACAAACAGCCAAATATTGTTGAATCCTAACCAACCCTTTATGTTTAAAAAAAGGACACTTATAGCTGGTTCTGGTCAGATTTATTTTTAAACTAGAGACATTATCTCAGCTGTCGAGCTGCTCACCTGTGCAGACCTGCCTGCATCTGTCCTCACCTGCTCCTGTTTACAGTCGAGTGAAAGTGTGGCGCTGCTGATTCACACACACACACACACACACACCTGTACATGCACAGAACAGCACCTGAGGTCACGCTGAGATGTCTATGTCCTCCAGACAGAGAAACACCTCAATCAGCTGCATTCTGATCATGCCTGACATCACACCAAACACACACCATCTCTGATGATTTCTAAAAAAGGATGGTTTGAGATTATTACTAATCTTAACCTTTCCCTTCTCAGCAATGGAGACGTTTGCACACAGAATTAGCTTCTCAAATGTACAACTCTATCGTTTTAAAGGACTTCTTCTGGCATATTGAAACAAGTACAGCTCAAAGTGTGTGAATGCTGTCGTGTCCTTCACACGTGACCTCAGCAGACAGGTAGAGCCAGTCAGACAGGAGCTCCTCAGAGGAGTTAAGAGCTACACCTCACCTGTCCCAGACACCTGTCACACAGCAGCAGAGCAGAACAAGGTTAGAATCAATCCAACAAACTTTTATTAAACTGATGTGGTTTAATTAGCCTACAGCTTGACACGCCAGGTGCTTTTTAAACAAGAATAAGATCAAATAAATAAACAGCAATTAACTGCTAAAGCGCAATAGAAAAATGGTACAATAATGAATAATTCATTTAGAAATTGCTAATAACTTTAATAAAAAATTAGTATTGGCTAACACACTGAATAAAACATGCAGTTAAAAAAACTGAAATATTATTAAAAATGTTTATATAAAAGTCATTTAAATATTTTTGTTCAATTTCTGGGTATAAATATCACAATTTTCCATTTTTTAATTTAGTTTTTATTGATGTACTGTAGCTATACGCATTTTTATGAAACCTCAAACTTTAATATTTAATAACTCTAAACTGGTGTAAATTAGCTTCAACATGGCAACCCCGTATTTTAAAGCATGCAAGCTGCGCGTGCTATTTTGAAAAAAAAAACACACACACACACACAAGTACTCGTGTAAATATGCAATTATATATAAGCAGAAGAAAAGTAGCTCAACGTGAAGAGGATTCATCGAGAGACTCGACCAGCTCTGTAGAACAAAGTCTGTTTTCAACGAGGAAAACGAGGTACGATTCAGACTCGACACCTCAGGCTAGAGATCCACGACTGATAGTATTCAGCACATCAGGGATAGTAGAGCACATCTGGGTCATCCTGATCAAAGCTTTTGTGTATATATCAGGTTTGAGATGCTTTTATTAATCAAGGATGCAATAAACTGATCAAAATTGAGAAGACATGCATATGTTAATATGTTTATTTTAAAGAAATGCTGATCTTTTGAACTTTCTATTCATCAAAGAAGAAATCCTGGAAAAAAATATTACAGTTTTTAACATTGATCATAGCCAGAGTGATTTCTGAAGAATCATGTGACCCTGAAGACTGAAAATACAGTTTGATCACAGCAATGCGATACATCTGAACAGATATTGGCACAGAAAACTGCTCTTTTGGATTATAACAATATTCACAATTTTACTGCATTCTTGATTAAATAAATGGTGAGCAGAAGAGAAAAGTTATTTTATTAATCACTCACCGTCATGTCGTTCCAAAACTGAAAGACCTTAGTTCATCTTCTGAACACAAAGTAAGATACTTTTGATGAAAGAAGAAGGCCTTACGGGTTTGGAATGACATGAGGGTGAAAATATAATGGCTTTTGAGTGTTCAGTGACTGATGTGTTACTGGTTGGAAAGAGTCAACCATCATCCTTCTCTACAATCTTAGGATTATCCAGCGCCACCTCCGTCGAGATGGACATTCCCGAGAAAGAGCGCAAACCGAAGAAGCCTCACTATGTTCCTCGTCCGCCGGGCAAGCCCTTCAGATATCAGTGTTTCCAGTGTCCCTTCACCTGCAACCAGAAGTCACACCTGTTCAACCACATGAAGTACAACCTGTGCCAGGTCTCCATCTCCATCAGCTCCGGCCGCCACGGCCCAGCGCAGGAGGGCACCGACGACCCGGCTCCGTCCTCGTCTCCAGACGTCTGCCAGGAGACCTCATCTCCTGTGTGCAAGCCCAAGGTGCTCCGTCCTCAGGGTCCCGGGCCGCTCTGGAGGCCTCCGGCCGCGCTCCAGACCCAGACGCTCCTGCAGGAGAGAGCAGAGGTCTTCCCCTATCAGTCCCTCACCGCTCCCGCAGGCTTTCTCCCGCTGCACCCTCACTATCAGCCGTACGTCCTCGGACTGTGTCCTCAGATGCTGTTCCCGTGGGCGGAGGAGTGTCTGAGGTACTGCTACACGATCCCGGGTCCTCTGGAGACGTACTCTGTGATGGACGTGGGCCCTGCGTACGATCCGTATGCGCTCGTCATGAATCTAAAGGAGAGTCCGGTGACGGGACGCTCTGCTGCTGGGTCACCTGGCAGTCCAGACTCTTCCCATTATTCCCAGCAAACACCAGATGAGAGGAGTGCAGCACCAGTCAGCCAATCAGAAGAGAGGGGCGGGGCCACACCAGCACAAGAGGACAGGAGTCTCCCAGAGAGGTCAGAACTTAAAAATATGTATAAATATGTAATCTCAGCTCATATTTTCTGCAATTTAATTATTTTATTAAATCATCAAATTTACAATGTTTAATCTCTGTGAGGTCAAAGTAAATAATAAATATCATTATAGATTTTATATGTTTATTTTAAGTTAATAATATTAGTAACTATAAATGTACGAATTTGTATAAATATCTTTAAAAAATTAACAAAAAATGTGTAACCAATTTAACAAATTTCCTGAGAATAGATCTTATGCAAATATTTTATTTTTTAAATATTTGTTTTATTAAATCATTTATTAATTTTACAGTTAGTTATTTAAATAATTTATTTATAACACATAATTATAATTTATAAATGACTTATAATTAAAAGTATTAAACATTAAAATTATTCAATAATTATTTATTTTTTAAATTAAACTTATAATTTTACATAAAATGTAATAATAAAAATCACAACATATTCACATGAAATAACTTTTAAAAACTCTCTAGGGTTAGATCTTGTACAAAACAATTATTTCTTTAATTAGTTTTTCAATAAGTTTTTATTTATTTTGTATTATTTAGAATAACAATTATATACACACACACACACACACATATATATATATATATATATATATATATATATATTCTGTATTATTTATGATTCATTTTTATAACAAATAAAATTATATGTGCACAGGGCATCACCTGCATCCAAAGAGATGGAGCGAGGCAGAAATGACAGTAAAAAGGACAGAATAGATGAGGATACTTTGGTTCCTCTCAACCTCTCCAGGAGAGACAGTCCTCTGAATCTGTCTGTGACGACTCGATCAGACACACAATCACTGAGCGGCCTGATGAATGAGGGGATTGTGGGTAGAGTGACGTCACAAGAGGACCATCATTTACCTGTGGAGAAAACAGCTGCGTTCGCTCTCTGTCAGCTGGCTCAGTCCGGCGTCACACACCTGAGAAGAAACATCACTTCCTCTCATTTAAGTGTCTGTCAGGAGCAAGAAACAAACCTTCTGACCTCAGTCCAAAGTCCAGCATCTGACGCGTCCACGGACTCTACAACAGCTCCGGATGACAAATCAGGTGTGGATGTAGAAGACTCCACCCCTTTCACTGATGCTACAGAAGTCTCCGCCCCCTCATCGCATATTCCACCTCAGACACAGACAAAAACACACGGAAAACACTACCTGAAGAGAAAACAGACAAGCAGCCGAAACAAACACAACCTGAGGAAGAGATTTTGTCGTTAATGTTAACACTATTATTATTTCACAGATTATTTTATAGCCAGTGAACTTTAAATGTTTTAGGGAAACCCAGCTCTTATAAAACTATCACGTGAAGTACAGAATCATATTTATTTATACTTTTTTACTGTTAAATTTATTTGTCCTGCATTGTCTTGATAGTTTTCTGGTTGCAGATGCTTGCACGCAAATAAAAAAAATTGGTAAAATGAATCGGAAATGACTCTTTTTGCCTTCATGAACACTTCAGTCAGGCAAACCTGCTCGAAGCCCATTTTAACTTCAGCCAGATCTGCACACGAATGCAAGTCTGTTTATGCCAGCGATGCACATCGAGTGAAGCAGGTGCATCTGAAACCTGATAAACCACTAAAAAACTGCAGCTACACAATTAAGAGCTGCAGGTACAGTCATACAGTACCTCTCTCTCTCACACACACACACACACACACACACACACACACACAGAACTATGACTCATTGAAGGCCTTTACAATTAAACTAGGACTGCTTAAGCTGTGGCAGCTGAAAAAAAACTCAAACTAGTCATTAAAGGAAAAAGCCACTTTGTTTGAAAATAAGCTAATTTCCCAAGTCCCCTGGAGTTAAACAGTTTTACAGTTTTTTAGTTCAGTTTTTGTCGCAGATAGTGAAAAGGCAGCTTTAAATACCTAAATATCAAACTCCTTTATTTAATTGTACAACACTGAAATGTTGATCTATATTCATAATCCAAACTCATAACTCAAACAGCTGATTAAGAAAGAGCAACCTCTGCTGGACACATGATGCACATATAAGAGCTGAAGGGGAAAATAGCATTAAAAGTGAATAACATTCATTTTAGTGTCTTTACTATACACCATTTAACTCGTAGAATAAACGATTAACCTGGTTTTCCTTTGCTAGGACAAACTGGATGGCATACTCAATAGCAGTGATTAACAGTAAAGCTGGTACATGTTCTTCAATCACTGGAGGAAATAACAGCATCAGATAATTCAGCATTGACTTATATTGAGTCTGTAGCAATTATAAAACGCGTCCCTATCAGACAGATGGCGTGAGGCGGCTATGTGGGTTCCTGTGGGCGGCGCTCCTGAGATCCGAACAGGAAGTGAGGCGCCAGCAACAGTGCATTGTGGGACTGTCGGTGAGACAGGCACGTGGAGTAGCTCAGTTACAATCAGTGCCGGATCTCATCACGCGAGATCCATCAGTTGAAGGCAACAGAAAGGAGACGAAGAGGAACGAGGGGAGGACGGTGAGTTTGTTCCTGGTGGACATTCATTAGTTCTGTTGTGTTCCTGAACTGTACCGCGTTGCGTAGCGTGATTTTGACTGAATTATTGACATTTAACCCCTCCAGAAGTTCATTAGCAGCATGCTGATCCTGTGCAGAAGAAAAGCAAAGCATCGAGCCAATGTCATAAAGTCAACATGAAGCAACATTCACGACCCATAATGTGGCACAATTCTGGATATTCAGTCAGGATTTTATTAATTGGAAGTTGAGTAGATTCTAGTGGACATTGCATACCAGAATGGCTGTTATTGCTGTCATTTGCACTATATTAACCAGGGTAAGTTACTATGTTAATTATTTGCAAAAAACTACCCACATTAGTAGTCTTAAGAATGCACATGTAACTAGTTGGCTATTGGTTAAGAATATTTTTATTTCCCGGGACCCTGTAAGAGAGTTTTGAAAAGGGATTGAAAAAGTTTCTGGAAAAACAATGAATAAATAAATTTGATGGAAAATAAATGTTAAAAACGGTTTTGATATTTTAAATAAACTAAAAGATTTAAATGAATAAATACATTAATAAACAAAGACAATGTAAGTTGAGTACTATTGTAAGAACAAGGATGAGGTTGGGGTCTGTGGCAGATTGGAACCCCAACTGAAAAAAAAAGGTTAAGGTCAGAGCATGTTATCGCTTTTTGATTATGACCAAACGTTTTTGAAATGACTTACATTGATGACAAAAAGCACACAATAATACTATGATTATGTGTTAGGAAAGTAAACAAAATCAGTTTTGATTTCATGTTGACTTTAAGATCAATGTGATAATCCAGGCTGAGCTATTATCACGCAGAATACAGACAATTGCACGCAAGTTAATAAAGTCAGCATTAAATGTGTATTGTCGTATTGGAAAAATACTTTCACTAAAAACAGATCCGAAATTGTTCTCTTGGCTTTAGATCAGCTTTTCGGTCTGTTCACACTGAAACAGAATCACTATAATACAGTTTCAGTATCTATTTCCCATTTTTTGGCTTTAGATAAGCCTCATTCTCATTTGTTTTACTATAAATAAGCTTTTCAGTCTAATGGGTGTAATCCCATTTCAGTATCCATTTTTAATTATTTTGGCTTTAAATGCGCTCTTCAGTTTGTTCATGCTGAAAACAAATCAATCTAATCCAGTTTCAGTCTTTATTTCTAATTTTTTCAGCTTTAGATTAGACCTTCAGTCTGTTCCCATGTGAACTGAATTGATGTAATCCCATTTTAGTATGCACTTTTTTATTCTCTTGACTGTAAATCAGCTCTTCAGTCTTTTCACCCTGAAACAGCATCTCTATAATCTGGTTTCAGTATGCATTTCTCATTTGTCTGACCATAGGGCCTTTTACACCACTTTAGTTCCAGAACTAAAAGTACATTACTAAATTACTAGGATGATTTTGAGTAAACTATTTCCCAGTAGCATTTAGCATTGCATCCGCACCGACGCGTCAACAGCGATGCCATTTGTGTGCGCCATTAAGCAAGGGAAACAAAGAAAAAGAAGAAGAAGAACAACAAAAAGACGCTGTGATCAGAGCTGTGTTTTTGTTGTGTCTTGCGGGTTTCACAATAATGGACATGAAATGTCAACATATATGTGAAGTTATTGAATGAACGGAAAGTAGGAATAAGAATCTCCAACGTCAACTGTAAACGTTATGCGCATTTAGCCAATCATCATACACTTACATCTATGATAGTTCCTAGTAGTTTTTTAGACTGTACTCAGAAGTAGGAGCTAATTTATTTCCTCCAAACAGAGTTACTGGAACTAAAATCCGTCCTAGTTCCTGCGGTGCGAACAAACAAAAAAGTGGGTAGTTCCACAATAAGTTTGGGTACTACGAAATGATTCCTGCAGTGTGAAAGGCCCTTATAAATACGCTCTTCAGTCTGTTCACACTGAAACCAAATTACTATAATCCAGTTTCAATCTCCATTTCTTATTATTTCGGCTTTAGATCAACTTTTCAGTCTCTTCACAGTAAAGTTGAATTGCTGTAATCCAGTTTCAATATCCATTTATCATTCTTTTGACTTCAAATAAGCTCTTCAGTCTTTTTACACTGAATCCATATCGCTATAATCCAGTTCCAATCACTGTTTCCCCATTCTTTTGGCTTTAGGTCACCTCTTCAGTCAGTTCACACTGAAACTGAGTTTATTTAATCCAGTTTCAGTATGGTTTCAGAGGGAACTGCGATTCCTCAGAGGAAGGGGTTGTGGCTTTGGCCGGGGTGCTGTGTTTGTCGGGTGGAGGGTGTGAGGGGCAGCAGCGGCTGTGGCAGGTTGCTGGGCAGGTCCAGCAGGCCGTGGGGTGGCTGTGTGAAGGACGAGGGCAGAGTCTGGGGCTTCTGCTGCAGGACGGGCAGAGGGAGGGAGGCGCTGTAGGATAAAGCGTGAGCCGGCAGCGGTGACGTGGAGTGAGGACGCATCTGATTCAGAGTCAGTCTGGGCTGCTCACAGTGGAAGGGGTTTGTGGGGGAAGGTGTGCTCAGACCTGAATGGGACATAAAATATCATTATAGAGTCTTCTGGCCAACAACTTCTGCAATTATTTAATTAAAAATACTGTAAAAACTCATTTATTTCTGTGATCAAAGCTGAATTGTCAGCTGTATAATTACACCAGTCTTCAGTGTCTCATGACCTTTGGAAATTATTCTAGTATGCAGATTTGCTGCCCCGTTTTTTTGTGGAACCTTACAAAACCTAGGTTTTCTCTTTAACGCAACTTTTTAGACTTTCTCAAGTTGTGGTACTCGGACTCACACTTGGACTCGAGTACGCTCTTGAGTAACGTTTTTAAGAAGACTCCGACTTATCCTTTTTTTTAAAACGCAAAAGTCATGATAATCCGCAAAATATGAAAATTAATCTTGGAAAGTTATTTTGCACAGAAAATGTAAGATCATAAGATTACTCAGTTTGAAATAAAAGTATTTGGCTTCAAAACATTAAAGAATAATAAATTCCCCCTAAAATATTAATGTCTGCTTTCCTACCTGACAGGAAGGGGTTTTTGGTCTTGACCGGTGGGTTTGTAGGAATAAGTGTGTCCAAGTTAACGAGGGAGGCAGCAGTGGGGCCGAGGAACGCTTCGGGGGTCCGGCACTGTCTAGGGTTCACTGCGTCCAGAGGAGGTCCAAGACGAGAGAGGTCAAAGGTCTCTGGGCTGTCATTTTCCCGTCCATTCACTTGAACGCCCACCACCAATTCACCGAACTGATCAGCATCTGAAATGAGAGACTAAATGAGCTTTAGCTCGGCTCAGAGAGGAAACGAGTGTGAAAAGCGTGGTGAGATGATCACCTGCAGGACTTTCACAGCGAGGGCTGAACACTCGGTTTGGCCCCGCCTGCTCGGCTATAGGCCCCTCCCCCTCGACACTAAGCTCCTCCTCCTCTGGGATAGTAAACGGGTCCCGTACTGGAATAAAGAGCAAAGAATCTAGAGATAGATCTCTAGAGCTACAAATATTTACTGATTTAAAGTAAAATAAAAAGTCACAATTCCAAATCAAAAATGTATCTCACTTTGGTTTTTAACATGAGGTATTGTACTTGGTCGCACTGGGCTCCTCCAGGCTTTTTCATTCATGTTAGAGGTGGAGTTTGAAGGCGAGGCATCCCAAGGGTCAGGAGGTGATTGGTGGGCTCCCCAGGAGTGGGCGGGGCTACTGGAGGAAGGGCGGGTCGTCCAGGGACTATCAGCCGCTGGGTTATTAGACTTAACTACAGCTGAAACACATAACGGGTTAAAATACTTTTTCACAAAGAATTCTTGAAAAAGATGTCTTACTTTTGAGTTAAATTTGGTGAAAACCCCTAAAGCAAAATGTGTTTATCTTTCTACCTTGTTTAAAAAATGTAGAAAAAAATGTTAGGGTTATTGCTCATCACTGACCAACAGACTCCCAGGGGTCAGAGTTTGTGGGGCAGCTTGGCGGGGTGTCCCAGGGGTCATCACTATCCAGTGCAGCAGGAGTGGCGCCAAATATATCCACCAGATCAATCATGGCAGACTGCGAGAGGAAACGAAGGGTGAGCCATTCAGAAGCTCAGCAGATCATGCAGCTGTTGAGTGTCTCTCTTACCTCTGAAGACCGCGGGTCTCGCTCGCCCGAATTCTCCTCCAGGACCTTCTGCAGAGGAGCGTCTTCCCCCTGACGGCTGCGCTGCTCCTTCAGGAGACAAAACAAGCTGAAGATCAACGCTGCTCGTTAATGCAAGGGGTAATTAGGATAAAAAGAACAGGAGGTTAATGAGCACTGTGACATCCACAGGACATCCACAGACAACACTGCAGGAGAAATACCGCCAGAGATCAGAGAGGAGGGAAGAAATCGTTAGTACAAGCTAGAAAGAGAAATTAAAGCATGCAAAGTACAACGAATTAAAAAAATAAACAAGTTAAGGTTAAAGTTTAAGAATCAGTCTTGTTAATGCAGTGGTTCGTTTTGGCTGAAGGGCCCACAATAACTAACTTATTGGCTTGTTTTAAATCTTTTTTTTTTATTAACAGGAATTGGGAGTATTGATATATTATGTAATATTGTACTAAAATAATCAACTATGATTCATTTTTTAACTTGAGAACTTTCAAGAACTATATGCTCTTCAATTAAAAGAAACATATTGTGGGGATTTGTTTTTTTCTTTTTTTTTTTTCTTTCGTAATTTATCACTTTAATTATATTGTAATGATACATATTTTTACATTATGATTATATATATATATATATATAAACAATAACTAAATTAAAAATTATTAATTCACAAATATGATAGTACTACTAAATACAATTAAGAAATGATTATTTATATAATAAATATCAAATAATATGCTATATATATATTTAGACTTGTGTTTTTTGCATTTAAATGTAGTGTTTGACTTACAATATATTAACAAGATTTTATCAATAAAAAAAAATCACTGTTGATTAAAAAAACTTCATTAAACTCAATTATTCAATTCTAAATAGCAGCTATTAAGGATAAAAGTACATTTATTATTATAATTATTATTATTATTTGCTTTTGCTTTTATATATATATATATATATATATATATATATATATGGACTTTAATTTAAATTAAAGTTAATTTAATTAAAATTTGTAGTATGAATACATGAAATGTTTCTGTGAATTCTGAAACACATGATGGTTCCTCGGATACCTGCGCATAGCTACAGGACATCCTGCTGCATCTCCATGACAACAGTGAGTGGCAGGCAGTGATTGGCTGCTGTGGAGGGGCGTGTCTGCGCTGGATTTGGGTTAATCAGGGTTATTTTCAGCAGTGTGTGTGGTTTCTGCTTCTACACTGGTCCTGTGGGAACGCAAACATTCCTGAAACAGCAGCAAAACTCCTCCTGATCGTCTTTCTCCTCACGTTTCCTCCTCTGTCCTTGCACAAACACACACACACACCTAACCGGCCCGTGCTGTGGGGATTCAGAGATGGAAACGCTCCGGCTGATGCATGCTGGGAATAAAAAGCCTGTCAAACACCGAGACACACAGGATCATTTACAGTTCATTTAGGAAAGCGTCTACTGTAAAGAAGAGAGTGTGTGTCAGGATTATTACTGTACACTACTAATAACAAACCTTATCTTTATATTTAAAAAAATAAATAAATTGTATTAGAATTAAAAATGAATAATACACAAAATAAAAAAATATAAAATAAATGTAAAATACATGTAAGATAGAAATGATGAATAAATACATTTTTAAAGAAACCTAACAATAAAATCTTAAATATTTGTAATATAATAAAACAAAAATGATATGTTATAATATGATAAAAAGAATACGAGGCGATCCTCTGTGGTGCTGTCTGTCTGTCATCAGCAAGAACCTTCCCCAGAATACCAGTTCCTACAGTTATTCCGGACAGTTATTCAACGCAAAGTTTTGATCGTCATAGTCTACTCTGAGCTTTTGTTGGATAACCTTTTGGGCTGCCTTTTGTTACTCTCTTGGACTGTTTATCTCGACTCTGATTCTTGCCTGTTGCCCTGAACTTTTGCCTGGACCTGGACTTTGATTATTGCTTGTTACCCCGAACCTGCCTGGACCTTGTGAACTGATTCTTGCCTTATACCCTGACCTCTTCGCCTGTCTTAAGGTACTGTTTATTGCTCTGTCTTTGCCATTATGTCTGCACCCAATGACCACAGCATGTTTGACTTTGATTGTGATAATAAATCATTACAAATTGATCAACCTTCTGCCAGCCAATCATTATATATATATATATATATAATACATGTATAAAAAAGAAAAAGACAGTTTGACCACTGGTTAAATAGTTAATATTAATAAATAAATAAATAAATATATAAATAAATAAATATATAAATAAATAAATCTAAAAAGTTGCAAAAATATTTATTTAGATGAATACAATTTATAACATTAAATAAATACTGCATAATTACAAAAGATACAAATATATAAAAATATTTCATTAATAAAAAAAAGTTAAGATAATATTTTAAATAAATAGAAAATATATTTAAAGTAAAAAAAAAGTATATAATTGTAATAAACTGTAATAAAGCATATGTTGGTATGTGTACCTCTCTGCTCATGGCCAGCGCCAGCTGTAGCTGGAGCTCTTCTTCTCCACTCGTCTGCGGTCGAGTCTGCTCCAGATCAGATGCTTGAGGAGACGAGGAGGACGCTGATGGACAGACAGACGGCAGATGATCATTCATCTGTACTGATGTGTGTGATACATGACTGATGTTGTTCTGAGGGGCTCTAATACAGTCATAAGTGTGTGTGTCATGGCCTCATTAGACTACAAACACTGGAGCACATAGCAGCAGCAGCTGTATTATTAGCTTTAATAAACAACCTCATCTTATGGAAGTGTTTATAAATAGCAGCCAAATAAAAATAAAAACCCATGCTATTGACCTGCAAAAACCTACCTTGGCGTGTATAAGCTAAACAGAGGGTAGGGTTAGGGTTGTGGGGTGGATGTGAATCATATGCACACTCAACACCTGCATATGATCACCAGAGTCAAATTCTGCATATCAATAATATATATATATATTTATTTATTTATTTTTTTAACATTTGATGTACTATTTTTTTAATATAGGGTTTTATTGCTTATTACTTACATATTTATATACCACATATAACCCCAGATGTGGTCATATATATTTAGTTTATAGATGTACATTTAAGACACTGCCATTTGAATGGCTTTAATGTAAATTTATGTATTCGAAAAATAAATTTTGACAGTGAGATGTAAGTGAGTTACAGTTGAAGGAAGTGGGTGATCCTCTGGAGCGGCTGAATTCGTCTCCGTACAGAGCGCTCATGCTGGGCTGGCTGCTGCGTCTGCTGGGGTAGGCTGGAGGAACGCCGCTCGCCCCACTGCCGCCCGTCCCAACGCCGCCCGTCATCCTCTCTTTGGTCTTGAGTGCCTGCGCCCGCTCCAGCTTCAGACGCTCCTCGTCCCGCAGCAGAGCCACCAGCTGCTTGGCCTTCTCCCGCACGTTCACGCCCTGGTCGCGCCCGTCCCGGTCCACATACTGGAAGTCCCGCAGCGTCTGGATGGTGAAGGCATTCTCCCGGCACTGCTGGGCCACCCGCTCCGAGCCCGTCTTGGCCAGGTAGTCCAGCAGAGTGAGCGCCTGAACACAGACTGATCAGTGACCCCTCAGCACTGCTTCCCTGACCTTAGATTCTGACAGGATCCTCGGGAGGAGGACTAATATAGGTTCATCTAAATACAACACATTTCAGGAATACGACGTCAAGTGCTGATGGTTTTTCAAGGCTTTAACCAGTGAGTTCATACTTTTTTCTATTTACTTAATTTTACTTTAATGTTCTAGGTTAATGGTTTTTTCTTACTTAATGTCTACTAAATAATAGAAAATCTTGGAGTCTGGCATAATTAGAAAGCTGCATATCATGCATAAAAAATATTTTAAATTTAAATCAGATTTTTAAATTTAAACAAATTAAAATGTTCATTACCATTAATAACATTTTAAGATTTTTTTTTTAATTAGGCTAAAAGATAACTCTAAAATAATCTCTAATTTTACAATATAATAATAATAATAACAATAATACATTAATAAATAAAGGCAAGAAGTCAGAATTGAAAATAAACTAGAAATAACATTTAAATACAATTTCCCAGGCATTAGATTTAAACATTTTTTAATTAGGCTAAAACTCTTTAAAATAATCTCTAATTTGACAAAAAACATGAATAATCAAACAAGGCAAGAAATCATAACTGGAAATAAACTACAAACAAAACAACACTTTAAAAAAGCTTCTAGAAATCTCTACTTAGACTAGAATTAAACTAGAATTAATTTTATAAGGCTAGAAATAAACAAAAAATTTGATTTTTTTTTTTTTTTAATTAGGCTAGAAATTATTTGAAATCATTAATAAGACTCGATATTAATAATTTCGATAGGAAATGAAATAATATAAACTTACACGTTAAATAAGGCCTAAAATAACTACTTAGAATAGAAACAAATTCAATTAAACAGAAAAACACTTTTTAAACATCAGGCTAGAAATGATTAATTAAAACATTTTATTAGGCTAGAAATCATTAATAAGAATATAAACAATCGGAAAAGAAAAGAAAAGAAGCTTTGGATAGAAAATTAAAACACTGCAAATAAAACCTTTTAGAATTAGGTTAGAAATCACTCATTAGAATGCAAACAAATATCCTAGGCTAATTTCGTTTAGTTTGATTAGCCTGGGCGGAGGCTGACCTTGTAGACGTGTCTCCAGTTCTTGCCGTGGTCATTGAGCCGCTTCCACACCATGGCCATGACCTCGCTGAAGGCCACCACGCTGAAGGTCAGCTCGGCGATCTCTGACATCAGAGAGCTGGACGGGCCCCAGGGGTCGTTGGAGGTGGCCTCGCGCACCTTGATCTCTGCGTACGAGTAGTTGTGCACGATGTTCTTGACCTGCCGTCGCAGGGCCGAGGTCGTCATGACGACAGCGAGAGTGTGAGAGGTCCCAGGCGGTCAGAGCTGAGACACACACACGGTTTTTAAAAACATCTCTTCTGATCACAAAGGCTGCATTTATTTGATCAAAAATACAAAAACTGTAATGTAATGTTGTGACACTCTCAGAAATAAAAGTACAAAAGCTGTCACTGGGGATGTACCTTTTCCAAAAAGTACACTTTAAGTACTTTTAAGGAACTAAAATGGACCCAAACATGCACCTTTTATTTTGTACCTTTATTTCTTTGAGTGTAGCATTTAAAATAGCTCTAACACATATTAAAAAGGTCTGTTTTATTTCAAAATAAGAAGTGCTTTTAAACACTCAGACTTTAAAACATGTTTCTTTGCCTGGCATGTAAGGACACTGAAGAGGTCATTTCCCAAACATCAGTTTCTGTAGTTTCTGTGCTCTACAGAGGGTTAATGAACACATAAACAGACACAGCTCTAATTAGAAATGCCCTCCTCCATCTTCATCTGCAGCGAGAAGAGAGCGATCCCCATTTTCAGCTTCATCAATAATTCAGCTCGGCTCTCCAGTTAGCACTTACATAAAAAACACACGGCCACAGGAAGTGGGTCGGTGGGGAGAGACGAGTGTTATCTGTCCGTCAGACTCCAAGAACAGACCCTGAATTTACCCGAGCACCCAAACATCCTTCAGACAGCATCTATGTTCCTGCGCTCGCAACCTCAAGGTGATGGGTTCGATCCCCAACAATTACTGCATCTGAAATATAGGGCTCTATGATTTATGTGATGCGGAAACACAGACGTAACACTGCCATCTGAGAGTATTTACCATTTCATCTGAGAGAAACTATACCATACACACTTCACGGCAACCCGTCAAAATAAAAGTAACTTGAAGACATTGTTCCAGAATGATGACTACTAGAATACGTTCCCAGCATATTGTACTAGTTATATTAATATATATACGTATATACATATTTTTTTTAGTAGTAGTTAATTTGAATAGTACATCCCAGTTGTTTGATCAAAGATGCTTTTTGATTAGTAAAATTAAATTAAATGGAAATGGAAAATTAAAAAAAAAAATTATCGCGAAAAAAAAAAAAAAAAAGGTAATTTTGGAGGAAACCCACTGTGAATTTGGTAAAAAATATTCATAGGGCCCTGCTGAAAGCATCTGCTAGAAGAATGACTGTCTTTGACTCAGACGTGAGTCACCAGCGCCACCAACGAGTCGCTGTTACCCATCAGCCCACAGATCAGCTGCACGCACGAACCCTCAGCTCTGACTCACGAGTGTGTTTCATTCAGAAAACACCGCGGATCAAAGGGTTAAGCGAGAGAAGCTGTGAGTTAGCTGTTAATCACACTCCACAGACGCTGCAGAGCTGGGAAACAGCACACTATCATTCACTACAAGCCATCAAACAAACGTGACTCAATGTTTACAGGACAGCTTTATAGGACGATAACAACAGAACCACAGGATTGAATCAAACAAGCTCAATCGATTGCTTTCTAAAGTAATGCATTACAGTATTGTTTTACTGGCGAGCGTGATTTCACCAAACACAAGATGTTCCTGGAACAACATTCCAATCAACCAATCAGAATCGAGGGAGACTTTTCTCTAAATATCTGCTTTAGGCTTACGATTCTATATTGTTGAACAGAAATACTGATCCAGGATCACGTCTTACTTGGCAACCTTGTTTTACTCCTAAGTTTCTTTTGCACAACAAGGAAACAGATGCTACTTGTTACTTGTTTACAGTAACTTTAAATCTGATTACGTAACTTGTAATGCAATAACACTGATACTAATCTAATACGCACAGACAGTGTCATACACACAAACACAAAACACCATCATGACATTAAAATAACGTTTATCATAAGATGAACATAATGTACATAACAGCAAGGCTATAATCATGCCTTTGATAAATAAGCTTGATTAACACACGCACATATCATCTCTCTCTCCAAATATTGGAGAAAACGTTGCTAACTTTACAAACTGAAACGTCATATAGGACCAGTTTTTCAGTGTTTAGTAAGATAACTTATCATTTACAGTAAAAGAGCTCTATTATTCTACAGTTTCTCATCACTCAAATCACATTATTATTTTAGTGTAGTGTCAGCTGATCTTCTGCCCTTCACACGGCTGCGCTCTTTGACTTTGCATTTCTGTGTGTGCGGCAAAACCTAATCTCACAGCACCTTCACAGAGCCTCTCTAAACCAGCGCTGGTGCTCCTCAGAGATCATCTGCTGTCATTTATCTGCAAGACTTAGTTTTAACCTACTCTAGATCCTCTCTTCCAAAGAGACATCAGCCCCAAAACCTGCTGGTCTTCAACCAGGAGCTGCCAACATCAGCACTTCCCTTATCACTTTTTCAGACTAGACCAACACAACGAAAGTAGATCACTCTCATTAGGGTTAATTCACTCCGCTGTTGAAGAAACGCAGTACAGCACACTTTTAATTAGTCGCATCTAAACCAAAATGACATTCCCATAGTCTGATTTCCTCCATAGTTTAGACTAAATTCAGTGGCTCTACAAAATATCATCTTTTAAGTTCAACAGAAGAAACAAATATATACAAGTGTGCACATATAAAGTGTTTTTAAGTACAGTCTGACTATAGAAGCCAAAACGGGACATTTTTAGTACATTAATGACCTGAGCTGTCACTGGTGCTGATCTACTTCTGAGGCTTTGGGGAAAGGCAGACCTGGTTCATCTGCTGTAGACGTGAGAAGAAAACAACAGACATCCCATGACTGCTAATAGTCTGTGTGTGTGTGTGTGTGTGTGTAATGTGTGGACAGGTTTTTATATCCCCGTGGGGACCAATTGTCCCCACAAAGAT
>JAUCNO010000001.1:277165-288712 GCA_032353835.1 Enteromius viviparus | reverse complement strand
TCACATTTCTCTTTCTGTGGTGGCACACCACTCCTAATATGAATAGAGCAAATATAGCTACCAGAAAATTTAGAGAAGAAAAAAAAACAAACCTGCGTCATACACATGAACCCTTCTGTTTTTTTCCTCATCAGGTGTGCTGAACAGGAAAGCATTTTCAAAGGAGCATAGAAGGACTCCTGTTGCTTTCTACAAAGACTACAGGGGCAGAGGGAACAACTACAAGGAGTCTACTCGGACGATGAATTTGCAGGATACCGCAGCACTGACTGTTTTAATGAGGCTGAAGGCACTTTGTAATTAATTTTCTATTGGAGATGTGTAAAGCATGTTATTAGTTTGATCTCAGTTCTGTAAAACTGAAAGAACTTTAAATGATAGTTAACAAATTCAGTAAAAACAAAGTTTCTTGTTTTATTACACTGATATTGTGATGTGGTGTCTGTTGATATAGTGATGTAGTCTGTTTCAGTAAATCTAAATGCACTATAAGACTTGTACTACAATTCACAATGGCAACAGGTAAAGCTGGAGGTACTCTGTAAGTACCTGATGTTTTATTGGACATGTTATATGTGTGATAGAAATCCTCAAACTACATGCAATTCTACTTGTATTTTTATCTCAGTTTTGTAAAACTGAAACCACTTTAAATGACGGTTAATAAATTCAGTATACAATTTTTTTGTTTTATTTTTTACAAATGTTGTGATGTATTGTAGGTGTCTTTAAACAAATCTGGGCTGAAAATGGGCTGTAAGGTGGTACTGTTGTTAAATGGCAATGTATGTTGACAGGCCTGTCACTATGGCAACTGGTAAATTAAAGCAGAACCTGAGTGAACGTACAGATATTAATCCAGGTTTATGCAGACTGCCGACATTTATCTTTAAAAAGAGCACATTAAAATCAGCAACCGATCTAAATAACATTATTCTGAAGAAAGTAACTTATATGAGCTGGCTATTCCATTTCAACTAATTTTAACTCACAAACAGCTATCCTAACATCCCCATATTAGCAAAATATTTGAGCATCGTAAATTAAATATAATAACTTGTATACATGGTATATGCATGTAACGTTAATACTAGCGCAGATGAAGCATAGCGTTAACGGTCTAAAGTGCGAATTGATCTCTCTAACGTTTATCCACTGACGTCGCCTGCGCCTCGTGAACTTACACAGCGGATAATAAACTATAAAACTTATTTCAAATATGATGTTTTATTATTCGTCTTACTTTGAAACCTCGTCTTTGTTTTGAAAATAGCTTAAACAGCGTTGCCGGCCAAATTAAAAAACTTTGACGAATGAGATGTCAGTCAGCACCAGGAGCTGCCAGCAGCAAATGAAATTTTGGGGTGGCACCTGGGGTGGCCAATCGGATGTCAGGGGTGTCCTCTGGCTCCACCACTGACCATTAACTTCCATAGCATTTATTTTTCCCTACTATGAAAGTCAGTGGTGACCCTAACAGCCTGGTCAGTCGAGGGGGAGTAAATGACTCTCACGCTATTCTTCTGTACAGTGATAGTGGTGTCTGGTCATCTGTGGAAATAGGAGGCTGAAAGGATGAGATTGAGACGTGTTCATATTTGTACTTTAAAAAAAGGGAACATGGGTCTCCTAGGACCAGTGAAACAAGTTAGTGAGGGGTAACTTGTTATTCAAGTGCCCTCGAGTATTTCTGTAGACTTCAACAGAATTCTGTTCACAGTTTCAAATATCAATTTGCAATGTCTAATTACTTTTCACATACATGATTATTGCATAACGGAGTTTTTGATGAATCATGATTTATTTGTGAAAAAGTCTGTACACACAATTACCGAATAAATGTTTGCGTACGCATGTTTAGTGAATGAGACCCAATGTCCAACTTCAACTTCAACGTGCATGACCATTTCGTCTTGTAGTAAATAGCACAGATGTTTATTAATGGTTCGAAGGCCACTCCCTGAACACAATTATTTAGTGTCTGAATTGTTTCAGCGGTATCAGTTAGCATAACTAATAACTTAAAAGTTTTTATTCATCAGCTACCCCCAAAAAAATACAAATAGAAAATGGTGAAAAGACTTAACATGCTCTAGATCAATTTCATTTGTAATTTCAGTTTATTAGTAATGCAAAGGTTGATAAAATCATGCTTGTTACAAAAGACACATTTATGTAATATCATCCATCTAAAGATCTTCATAGTGTATAATATACACTCATAACCTGAAAATATAAATATCAAATGTATTTGAAAGTAAGCAGCGAATCCTGAAACTGAGAGTCAGTGCAGCAGACTATGTAGTTTTTCTCAACCCAGTAAATTTTAAAAGAGCCTCAAAAGGAATTAAAGTGATTTCAAAAGTAAATAAAAATCAATGTAAAATGGAACATTTCAGGCTAATAACTGCATTACTTCATTTGGCAGCAAGTAACCCAGCAAACAGAGAACATTTCTGGCAACATTCCTGATAAACTTTTGTCTTTTTTAATCTTTAATTCTGTAAATGAGATAACATCTCATATGTCCAGTAAATCATAAGCAACTGGAAATTAAATGATGAAAAATTGAAAAGGAGCAGAAATCCTTAAATCGAGTTATGTGTATTGATAATTAATGTTTTATATTTTTATCTATACACACAGTTCCAGCAAAATAGAAACATTTGTCCTTCCGGAGGAAACCTATAAGCCTTCAAATATTGTTGTGGACATCGGCAGGTCTTGGAATCAATATGTTTGAGAACTACTCTTGTTCTTCAGTGCTGTAATCTCATCTGATCAACACTTACTCGTGGCTTCTGTCTATTTCACTAACAGTTATAAGCTCATCAGACATCCTGACCTCAGCCCCATCCTCCTCCTCCTCCATCATTCCCATCTTCATCTCCATCCTCGTCCTCATCCTCCTCCACACTCACCCCGTCTTTCTTCTTTTTCTTCTTCTTCTTCTTCTTGTCCTCCACCTTGTATTTGATGCGTCGAATGGGGTCGGTCATGCTGCGCATTTTGCCCTCATCAAACTCCTCGTTCATCATGAAGTTCCTGTCGATAAGCTCCGCCCCTTCCTGCCAGTTGCGGTAGCAGTCCGGCCCCAGTTTACAGATTTCTGCCACGGCATCAGGCGTGAGAACGGAGCAGTCCGGACGCAGTACCACCACCCTGGGCAGATCCTGCACCTCGAACATCTCGCTCAGCTCCCTGTCAAACACACAAACCACAGAGATCATTCACGCTATATACTGCTTACACACAGGTTCAGAAACCGCTTTGACACAGCTAATAGAGGAGCTTCTCAGAACATTATGAACAAACTCTTTCAGAAATATGAAAAAGATGTTGGTTCCAAGTAATCTGACCTCTAACAATGTCCTCAAAACATTAGAATGTTTAAATTTTTTTATTTTAACACATCAAAGCCGTTTGAAATGTCGTTACCTGTTTCAGAACATCCAGAGAACATTATATATACATAATATTTACAAAGTGATAAAAGAAAATGTTCCCTCCACATTTGCATAATTAATTAACAAAAATTACAACCTTTTTTTAAGTATATTACAGTATTATTATTGTTTTATTTTATATATATATATATATCAAGTGGAGTGACATGTGGCCAGGTGTTGACCCATACTAGGAATTTGTGCTCTGCCTTTAACCCATCCTAGTACACATACTCAGCAGTGAAAAGGGTCAAGGGTCAAAGGTGGAGAGAGCACTGGTTATTCACTAACCCCACCCAACACATTATTTTTCACATACTGCACATTCTTGTTTCTCCTCTAAGCCCCCCCTCGGTTTGTACAAAAGTCTTTATTCTAAAAAGGCGAGGTGAGCTCTGATTGGCCAGCTATCCAATGCACTATGATTGGCCGAATACCTCAAGCTTCTGATGGAAATGTTAAACCCCTTGCTATGAAGTAGTTTGACTTTCACAACGACACACAGCGTCTCCAGAATATGGCACCCGCAGCAACACTACAGCCAGAATAATAGCTCCGCCTTCTTTCTTTGTGGAAACATTTAGGCGGTGTTGTATAAATACTCCCCACTCTGTGTCAAGGCCTACTGTTATTTGAATAACTGTAGAAAGAACTGTAGGCCTTCATAATTAAGTGCCAAACACAACTTAAAAAAAAAAATACTTGCTCATAGTTTACTTGAAAGCATCTTTTGCCCTGTTTTGAGCAAATTAAAGTAATCTTGCAGACGAAATTTGCAAAAAAAAACTGCAAAAAGATTTTTTTTACTACAGTTTTCCGAACAAATTTTGTACATACTGTCTATAGGGGTCCTCGTAGGCCAGGAACAGGCAGCGTTTGGGCAGCTCCTTCAGGAACTTGTCCTGCTGCTCCTCGGACGAGTCGAGAGAGATGTAGAGCAGGACCAGCTGAGCCGATCGCTCCACGTAGAACTCGTCCGTCAGCTTCTTGTAGAAGTCTTTGAGTGTCGGCGCAAACTCCTGGCACTTCTCACACTCGCCGGAGCCAAAGAACAGCATGAGGATACGGTTCTGGAGCCGCAGGACGATCTCACGCTCCGTGTCCAGCTCGTCTCTGTCTTTATTGTTCTTCACCAGAACCTTCCCCAGGAACAGGTCCACCATGACAGCTTCTGAAGAGAGAACGTGTGCTGATTATTCAATAGTTGTCTGCTCTTTAATAATGTTACATGATTCATATAATGTTTTTTTGTTGTTGTTTCTAAAACATATTAGTTGGACGTTCATATAAAATGTTTAAATGCTAATAGGCTACATTTGTTTCAGAATGCTCAGAGAACATTTAAAAGTAGCATCTGAAAAAGTATCAGTTTCTTTAACGTTCAAAGCATTTTAAAACAGTTTAGAATGTTCAGAGAGAGCATTACAACATTGTAACATTACAAACATGACATTTTAAGCTTTCAGAAGTTTTGTTTTCACTTGATTAGAAGGTTTGCAAAACGTGTCTCGTTTGAAACGATTAATCTGGATGAGACACAGAAAGTCCAGAACAGAAAGAGTTGCACAGACATCACTGTGCACATGTGTACACCGCATCTAACAACCACCAACAAACGAATTATCCTCAGACCTTCAGTGTCCTTCCTTAGAACCGCTGTTTATCAGAACCAAACCGATCATGAACCCATAACATTCAGCTTCCCGGAGAATACAGGGTTAACCCGCCACTAGACAGTCACATCCTTCAGGCAGTGTTTATTTACTCTTCAGACAGAGAGGACACGGCGAACAGACCACCTAATCTACATCAACCCACCGTCATAATCCTATAGAGAGAGAGAGAGAGAGGGAGGGAGGTGAAAGTGACAGAGATTAGAGACTTTCGCCTGTGTTTCATCTGATAGATGATCATATAACTTAAGCTAATTATCATCTGCGAAGCATTCAAACGCATGGCCAAGATTCAAGGATTCATTTCTGTTTCTCTTTCATTGTGAAAACGATCGTTTAGCTGTCTAGAAGGATTATGACCATGTTTGCCAGAGATCCCATAATCCTTCTTGGCTGAAAATACGCCAAGGCCTTAATCCAATATAGAGAGAGAGAGAGAAAGAGAGAGAGAGAGAGAGATAGAGTCTACAATACAATGTCCAGTTTAAAGGAAAAGTTTGAAAATTTGTTGAAAATGTACTCACTTATAGGCCATCCGAGATGTAGATGAATTAGAGGTTTGTTGAAATGTAGTGTAAGCTCACTTGTTTCAGTAATGGATGTGATTGGGTGCCGTCAGAATGAGAGTCCAAACAGCTGATAAAACATCACACTCCAGTCCATCAGTTAACATCTGGAGAAGACTCAGTGTTTGGAGAAAACAAATCCATCATTCAGGTGTTTTTACATTCTTGTGTGCCATCTATCAACATTATCCAGTGAAAAAGTCAAATCAAACACCACGTACAAACCAAAACAAATGTGTGTGGATTTTGATGTGAGAGACAACATGAGATGGGCTTCTGCTGTGTCGTACAAACACTGTTTTGGTCTCCTCCAGATGTTTACTGATGCACTGGAGGGGTGTGGGTTATTGTGATGTTTTAGCAGCTGTTTGGACTCGTTCTGACGGCACCCATTCACTGCACTAATATATCACAGCAGACACCTCATAAAATCAGAAAGGATCTACGCCATCAGACTTTAAAAAACATTCTTTATTCTTTGGTATAAAAGGCACATTCAGGATGAAAGAAACAGAAAGAATCGATACATGAAACAATCAACATTCACTCATTTCACTAAATACTAGAATATCCACTGAGTTAGCGCATTAAGCCTCATGTAAACATTTGTTTGCCACACAAGCATTGTTAGCGTTCCAATGGATTTCTTTTAATCAGTTTCTATTCTCTCATACAAATCTCTTAAGGCAACTGAAAAAAAACCAAGACAAAAAACAGAGAACATAAAAACTAAAACACTTCCGTGTGGTTCACATAACGGGTAACAGATCTCCGTGTATACACTGACATCGAAGACAACGAAACAAGCTCAACAAGCAATAAATTAGTCGTCTGCAAGCACACTATCAGATCAAAACACACCGATCTGATTCTGACCTTAGTCTGGGACGCATGACAAACAGCTTCACGTACAAAGTGAAAGTCCAAAATGTTCAGATTGAAATAAAAAAGGAATGAAAGGTTAAAAATCACATCGATTTAATGGAAGCGCAAAGGATCGGCCAGGACTCCTGACAAGCATTAAACTAGACCCATCAGATCAGGTTAAAACTATCAAACCAAACCATGTCTATGGAGGTTGTTCATGTCAAATCATCTCATTCTAACAAATAAAATCAAGATATTGCATATGACTAGCCTCATATTTACTGAAAACCACTCAATCAGTTAAAAACAGTTGATTTGTTTACGTTAATGGAATTGCATTACTGTATTATCACTTTTGCACTCGCAATGAATGTACAAAGAAATACTGAAGTATCATCAGATCCCCATTACTGTGAACAGTGGGCTCTTGACTCTCATTCCGAGTGCTTAGTGTTTCAGTATAAACGCTTACGCATTCATAATGAAACAGAAATTATAGTCAGTTTTCATTGCCTCTTCAGCACACTGTTACCAGCAACATGAAACATGAACCTACTGCGAGTGCAGTAGTGATGCAGCTAACATTAATCATAGTGTTGATTCGGTGGTTGTTCCTGCGTCCAGTCGAGTGTTTCAGGAGGTCAGAGGTCATCTCGTGTGTGGTCTCAGAGCTCGTCTCGGGCGGTGCTGTCCAGAGGAGACTGCAGCACGTCTGAGTTCTGCGCCTCGCTGCTCAGCTCTTCCTGCTCAAGGCTCTTACGCGAGCGTGCTCGGTCCCAGTCGGTGAAGACCGTCTCGTTGTCCCAGACGGTGGAGGTCTCAGTGTCGCTGATGTAGCCCGCGTCGCCCGTGTAGTGCGTGGGGTAAACCAGCAGCGGCTCGGCCGAGAACGCCCTCAGATCTCGCTGCTCGAACTGAGACATGTAGTCCTCGCTGCAGACAGAGAGCAGTACAGTTACATCACCTACAGTACCACACACACACACACACACACACACAACTATCACATATACAGGTTCTTCCTTAAACTGTAACATATATTATTGTTGTTAATAATTGTGTTATTTTTATTATTAATCTTCAATTGATAATTAAACATAATTAATTTTAATGCAATATTATTATATATCATATATACTGTTATAAACATTATCAACAATAAATTACTAAAATTTAAAATTAAAATAATTAATTTACATATATGTATATAATACTTTTTTAATCACAAAGAAAGTATTTTATTTGTAATTATAAAAATATTTTAATGTATGTTCCTATTTCATGGATTTATTATTATAATTAGTTTTCTATCTTTTGGGTTATTTTGGGATGTTTTGTTAGATTGTGTGGCGTCTTTTGATCACTATACTTTGATAGGAGCAAAAAAACATATAAAGAGCTGTCTCTCTCTCACATGGGGTGTTTGTTGTACATGACGGGCAGAAACTCGTCCACGGGCAGCATCTTCGTGAGCGGTTGGGCCCGGAGCAGCTTCTGAGCGCCGCGCAGCGAGATGGCGTATCCCAGCGTCCAGTACGAGTAGTCGGCCTCCACCAGGTTGTGTATTCTAGGCACTGATTTCTCCGGCCGGTCCACTTGCATGCGCTTGCGGCCGATGTATCTGAGAGACAGAGACAGAGAGGAGTCTGGGTCAGATGTCCAGCAGAGGGCGCATACACATACAGACCACTGTTGTACTGACATCAGGTCCCAGTCCAGCCCCTCAGCCTCGATCTCCTGCATCAGATTCTGCAGACGACGCTTGAAGAAAACCTCGAAGCGCAGGTCGTCCTCGATCACCAGAGACGCCTTCAGCCCCCGATCCACGATCTAACACAGTTAAGACATTCCCAGCATTTAGGATAGTTTAAAAGTGTATCATATTAAAAAAATACTAAACCCAATATACATAGCAAATAACATAAAAAAAGTATAAATCTGTACTTATAAAAAAAAAAACCACACTTTTCATATAATATTAACAAATTATATATATTCCTTAAAGTTGTTCTCTTTCATTTTTAAAAGGTAAAATAGTTTTCAAATATTGAAAAATAAATAAATAAATGTTTAACCACATTTATTTGCAATAGTTAAAATTAAACTTCAAGCACTTTCCTTGTTTCATTATTCTTCTAGATAATTACTTTAAATAAAATACTTAATTGAGAAACATTTGAATGAAATAATATTTACACAAACATTTAACAGAAAGGACTTTTATCTGTAGTATAAAGTTCAAACGCATCTTTTAGCTAAAGAAAGGCCCTGACTCTCTCTGTGTGTCTCTCACCTCTGTCCAGATGTTGAAGTGTGACAGGAAGCAGCCGAGCTCTCCTTTAGTGAGCGGCCGGCCGTGATACGGGTCACTGTATCCGGGCATCATCTGGATCCCCATCGCCTCGATCTGACTGACGTTCAGCGCCCTGCGCACACACACACACACACTCAGTGTCAGGCTGTCTGTGTGTGTGAGCGGAGCAGGTGAGGGACGGCGTTCGTGTGTGTGTTTGAGACATACTTGCCATCTACAGCAGCGATGATCTTGCAGGAGATCTGTTGTTCGTACAGAGTCCTCAGCATACGCTCTCGACGGTCCGAACGCCTCAGAAGATTAATCATAAACACCTGCAGAAGCATGATTACAACTTCACTGAATAATATCATATAATATATGTAAGGGATAAACCTGATTTATATACACAATAATAGCATATTTGACTAGTTTCCGAAACAATTTAAAAGTAAATAATAAGCATAATAAATAACGATAAAACTTTCACTAAAGTGCCTGTATAAAATCAAATCAATTGTATCACATTATACTATGACAAGCACACACACAAAAACATTTATACTATTTTATACCATTTAACAAAATAATGACATATAGCATTAAATCAGTCATATAATGCAAAATAAAAATATTTAATTTAATAATGTTTAAGCATAACAGTACCATAATATGCTGTAATATGGAAGTAAAGTAATATAATACAATATAATAAAACAATTAAAATAAAAAAACAAAATCTAAATAAATACAACAAATATTTTTTTTTGCACAAAGCCAGGGTAAAATTAAAACTAAATAAATAAAACCATATATTTTAATATAAAAAATATGTTAGATTTTATATTAAACTGCTTTATAATATAATATAATATAATATCAAATAAACAAAACGTAGAAATAATGTAAATTAAAAATACAACAAAACATTTGTAAAAAAAATAAATAAATAAAATAATAAATAATAATACATTTAAATGCAAACTGCCATATTAATCTATGATATACAGCTTAATAAAAAAAATCTAACATTTATATTTAAAAAATAAATTTAAATAATTAAACTGTATAAAGAATAAATAAATAAACAACTATATATAATAAATACTATTTAGATATGCAAAAAAAAAAAAGTAGTGTGGAAGAAACGTGACATCCTGACCTCATCGAAGCCCATGTTGTCCAGGTGTTTAGGAGGAAGAGAGAGGTACACGGAGGGCTCTGATGGAGGATTGCGCACTGAAGACAAAACACACCGACTGATCAAACACATCCTTACACTCTTTCATCTGAGAAACATGTGACTGGTCACGTGACTCACCCATAACCTCCAGCAGCGAGTGCAGGAAGCTGTCCGCCTCGTCCTGCAGGGTATTATGGGAGCGCAGGGGCACGGGGAAGTACCCATAAGTCTCTCTGTTGCAGATGTACATCTGAACCTCTGCGTGCAAGAAACAGCATTAAAACTCAAGTCGAAGCAGCGCAGTGATCTACTCCCCTCGGCCTGAGACGCACCTGCCATGCGCGCCGAGAAAGCGAAGATGATGATGTCGTCGAAGGCCCAGCTGTAGTCGGGATGGGGCGGGTAGAAGGCCACCTCTCGGGACGCCTCCTTCCTCAGGTCCAGCAGGAAGGTGGAGTGGACCATGGGCACGGCGAAGCAGCCCTGACGCTCCTGTCTGCGCAGCGGCATGTAGGCCGGCGTACGCTTATAATAACCCTGAGATAACGATACACTAACATATTACTCTTCTTTGTCTAAACCTTGAAAGCACATGTGACACAGGACCGAGTCTGAACTGTGCAACAGCTGTCAGACTGGTTTTAAGCACACCTGAGACGTCATGCCGCACCAGAAGTTTGAGTACGCCGCTCTAGACTCCAGCATCGGAGCCACGACCGTCTTATTCTCCTGCATCAGCTTCCACAAAACATCCCTGTTAGTCAGCAGGTTATCACAGTCCACCACCTGAAGACAACAACAAAATATCATGGTTTAAACCCTCACACAAACTCTCTCCTGACACTCAATTAGAGCTTATATACAATCACATGAAAATGTATTATAGCTTAAATATAGAGAGGAATGATGCACGCAGTGGTTTTGAGTTTTCAGCAGCAGCTTGAGAGACGTGTGTTTAATTGTATAAAGCTACAGAGAGCTTGTGGAGCTGGACAGCAGACTGATCACAGAGCAGCAGACGTAACCCTGTAATACTGAACCGCTCTGACTGCTAACTTTAGACTCGGCCCGTGACCCTCTACAGACGGAGTGATGGTAGAGGACTTCAGCGAGGGATAATGAGACTAGAAGCCGTACCAGGAAGTAGTCGGCCCACATCTCGCGCGCCGTGTCGAGGGCCGCCTGACGCAGCTTCATCACGTGCTCGTATCGCAGGTTCGTCCAGTGCTTCGGGCCGCTCTCGTCCTCATACACACTGAGAAACACACAGACCAATACAAATAAGAGACAGGGACATTTCAGACCATTCTGAGGTCATCTGAGCAAGGGTTGGTCATACAATACAAATTAACATGAATGTATATTTTCATGAGGAAGGAAAAATATACCTTTAAGGTCAATAGAGCAAAATGTTTAGGTTTGTGTTCACACACACACACACGCACACACACACACACACATGTCTGGTTTGCCATCTTCGTGGGGACTCTCCATAGGCGTAATGGTGTTTCTACTGTAC
>JAUCNO010000001.1:232337-257060 GCA_032353835.1 Enteromius viviparus | reverse complement strand
GCTAGCTGGTCTAATTGGATTCAATGATTTATGCTAAGCTATGCTAATTTTGGGACCACCAGACCCGACGATCGGCTGAATGGATTCCAAAACGGTAAAACGCATCTGTATTACGTTAATTACGATAAAAACGCATTTTTATTATGTTGGAAAATTAGCCTATTTCCAAAAAAAGTGGAGTGTTCCTTTAAACATTTCTAGTTTCTATTAAATAAAAATAAAAATAAACTGAAATAAAATCAAATATTTATAAGCTAGTTTCCAAGGCAGCACAGTAGATTATAACTGACGTGCAGCTTATGTTTTGTAATGAATTAGTTTCTTTATAATATAATATAAACCTAAATATAGAGATCACTTTCAAAATTGTCCAGATTAAATTCTTATTCTTATGGAATATGATATTTACTTAATATTCTAATGATTTTTGACATTAAAAGAAAAATCAATAATGTTGACTGTGGCTATTGTTACAAATATACCTGTGCTACTTATGACAGAAGGCTGTAATGAAAGAAGGTTATAAAAATATAATGACTGTTAAGGGGATAAATGGGGGTTAAACTTTGATATTTTCTCATAACTGAAATAAAATATTTAATTATTTCACCTAAAAATCAGCATTTCTCATTTTGTTTTGTTTAACTTGAAGTATCAAAGAAACAACAATAAAAAAATTAAAACTAATAAAAACACTTTTATAAAAACTATATAGGCATTTAAATATAATAATAAAAATGACAAAACACAACAAAATTACAAAAAAAAATATTTTTATAATTATAATGAAAACATAATAGTATATTAACTATACTAAAATAGCACTGATACAGGTATTTTATATAGCGTGTTGGGCGCATTCTTTTATATAGCATGTTTTTCATTCAATATACATTATTAATTATATAATTATTGTAGTGTTTTTTTTGCAGGATGAAACTGTACAATTATTAATGTAGTCTCTTTATTAATATGATATAATTAATGATAATGTGTCAAACATTTTTAATTATATATAGCACATCACCTCACAGGACCCTGCTGTCAGCTTCTCAAGTACAGGTGCATTTGTGTTGCAGGACGTGTCATCCAGTGTGTGTGTGTGTGTGTGTGGGCAGACTTAGGGGTGGAGTCAGCTTCTTTCTAGTCCAATGTCAATGTCTTCCTTAAGATCGCACTTGTTGATCCTTGTATCACTTTTACTTAAGCACAGCATAAATGTATATGCCTGATGTAGCACTGCTACATCAGGCAGTAACTGCTTGACATCGTTGGATTTTAATGTTCTTGTCTATCCGGCTTTGAGCAGAAGACTGTTTTCAAAGACCACCATGAGAAGAACGGCATTTGGGGTAAAGACGGCTTCTATGTGCTGGTTATCTGCCTCACAATATTCATCATTGTTTTCACCTGTTTAATGGTATGTATCTCTCAAGATCTTCTACCGTATGCTTGATTTTCATAGTATGTGATGCAAGATACAACCTTTGAAAAAATGGCAGATTATTTGAGCAGTTTGCGTTAATGAATTTGAGTTCTCGCTTATGTTTTATCAGTTTATCAATAATGTTTATTCTAAAATTTCTCATATATATATAATATTATAGATACTAACAGATTCAAATGGGTGGATAGTTATTCAAAAGAATTTGAACTCTTGACAGATTCTGATATTTTAGAGATGCCTGACTTCTGATGTGTGAAAAAAAAAAAAAAATAATACATATATATATATATATATATATATATACACATTTATTTATTCATTTTTATTTATTTTTTTGGGTTAGGAAAAGTTAAGTCATCATTATTTATGCTACTTCTTACAACACAAAAAGTGGCGTCGCAGTAATTAAATGCAATTATTAATTATTCAAACTTCTCCAAATATAAAACAAATTCAAATTGTGCTTTACATCAACACTAAATAATTATATTTATATTATATTGTCATTATTCAACTCAAGTGACTTCAGTGTATGGTTCACAATTTACTTTTCATGCTGCCTTACAGAAATAAATGAGATATTAAAGAGAACTTATTTGTGATTTGGCCGTCCTGCACGTTGAAATATTGAATACTAGTTCAGTTGCACAAGTTCTATAACTTCCTGTTTAATGCTTGCCTCAGCAGAAACCATTGTGAAGTAAACGTCCAACCTGTCCTCCAACTAAGACGCCGGTATAGGTCATTACAAATATATTGATGTAGTTTAGGGTTGATGAAAAATAAAATAAAAAGAAAACAAGATGGGATCATTTCGTCCCTTTGACCCATGTTTTTTGTGTGGTCGTACAAATTAATTGGCGCATTTCCAATAAAAAAAAAATATTATATATAGCCTATATATATATATGAATGAATGAATGAATATTGCACGAATATTGAACGAATGAATGAATATTGCACTTATATACTTATATATATACATATACAAGGAATTTGACTCCGGTAGGTGTTATGCACTCTAGACGTGCAACAAGGACGTCCATCATTATGCATACATACAGTGTAAGAGGCACTATGGATATATGATGGATATCAAGACAATAGATAATATACATAGACTACTATCAACATTATATACAGGTATAAATTATACTAAGAGTTAAAAAACTGAAGGTGCCAGGGAAAACATAGTGGTGCGGGTGTAGTGCAAGAGTCATGGCCAGTGCAAATACCAAGATGAGGGTGGGGGGATACAAGCCGTATCGTTCACTGGGCCGGGACGGACAGGGCAGGATAGGATAGAACAACACTCTTAGTAGTGACTATCCAATACCAAATGATACAATTGATAATCCATACTGTATGTGACCTTTTGATCTCAAAATAAAATACGGAAGCATAAGTTGTCATGCATGAAATTCTGGTGTCAGCCTACTTCTTCTGTGGAGAGGAAATATGTTGTTTCACGTGACTGTCCGGTGTCATGTTATAATTGAAGCCCTGATGAATGTTTTTGAAGATTTTTGGAGCGTTTTGGAGTCTTCAGCACAGCAGCATCTGCGGACCACCTGACCTAGACAAGGGGTTGCGTCCCAGCGCTCTCTCCCTTTCTCTCTCTTTCTCTAAACTTTTATGTCAATAGGAAATGTTGAACAAAACCAGTACGACAAATAAAATATGCACAGCATCATCAGCTGTCTGATCAAGAGCTCTAGATGTTGTGGCGTAAGAAAAAGTCATTCAAAAACATTTACCAATTAACCATTTGATGTATGCAGATGATTTGGTGATTCTTTGTCCATACAGCGCTGGTCTTCAGCGGTTACTGAGGATTTTCTCCTGTTATGGCTTAGTTTTTGATATTAAATATAATGCCAAAGAGAGTAATGTTATGATTGTTAGGAGCAGGAAGGACATGAAATTGATGTTCCCTGACTTTCTTGGAATGTCCCCAAAGCGTGTAATGAGGTTAAATATTTAGGACATTATATTACTAATGACCTTTCTGCTGATAAGGATGTTTACAGACAGTGCTGTATATTATTTGCCCAGGCTAACATGCCGATTCGTAAATTTGACATATTAATCAATCAATCAATCAATCAATCACTTTTATTTATATAGCGCTTTTAACAATACAGATGGTAGCCAAGCACTGAACATTATCAAGTAGAACAACAGAGTGTTGATAATGTATAATGACGAGAATGAAACAATTTATTTATCAAATGCAGAGACGGTCTCTGTAGTCACGACGATGACAATCACTAGAAATCAGGTGTCCCCAACTAAGCAAGTCAGAGGAGACAGCAGCATGGAACCAAAACCCCATCTGTGAGAGAATGGGGAAAAAAAACAGGCTTATTTGGGTCCAGTTCTCCTCTGGCCGGACGCCCAGCACCTAATTTCCAGTTCAATAATAAACACATGTTAGATTGTGTAAGGACTTGTGTGTTTGTGTGGATCTGGTAATGTGTCCACAAGGCTTATCTAGGTGTTTTTGTCTTCGATGAAGATCATCTGGAATCTGGAATCTTACGTACAAATGTATGGGTTGGCTATTAGAATCTGAAAATAGTATGGCTAGGTGTACCCTGGGTTCAGTTTGTACAGTACAAAAATCATTCTGCCTATATAGAGTTTGCCCGCAAACCAGACACATAGTAATGCTCCAAATGATTGACCAAATTGTGTACCCATGAGCATACTAGCTTTTTAAAATGATAAATGATAATAAATTATGTTTACAAAATATAAAACATGTAAAAATTTTACCGTGATGGCTTGGTAATGTAAATATAAATATCAAAGGTATGAAATATAATGTAGATATAATTGCCATAAAACTATAAATATGGAAATAAATGTGAATTGAATTTATGTCTATGGAAAGACTTTGTCGTGACATGTCTGAGCCACAAATGTTCTTATCGTTTGACATGTTAAGATAAATATTTTCAGAGTTTCATTTATAGCATGAAACCGGACTGACACGTACAAACAACATATTTCCTCGCTACAGAGGCTGACACCAGAATGTCACACATAAGACGATTTATACTTCCGGATTTTATTTTAAGATCAAAAGGTCACATATCTATATAGATAACTCTCATGTCTCTTTGTGGAGTCATTAATTCATTTTAATGACGTGTTTCTAAATGACTGTTTCAAAAAACACTGTAAAAAATCTTTAAAACTTTAATTATTTAATAAAATTTGTAGTGGATAGCACATTCCAGGGCCACAATAGCTGACAAAGGTTTGGACTAACATAAACAAACTGTCCAACGCCATCAGATAAAGATACCAGCACAACGGAAAGATACCTCTTAGAGGGCAAGAAGAAGACATATGTTACAAAGCCCTAGAAGACCAGGACTTCTCATTGGTCAAAATGCAGTTTCTGCCCTTCACCCACCAACAGACTGACTCCTAAGGTTTTAGGATGCAGCAGCAACAGTGACGTGTATAGCTCAAACTCATCTGTTAATGGACAAATGAATGCATGCACGACAGTTCAATCTTCTTCCATGTTTGGACTTAATGTGTTCGTAACACTGCCAAATGTATTCTGGTTGTGGTTTGGTAAGTGAGAAATGCACAAGTTAAACATGTTTCACTTTTATAATATTGTGTTTGGACTATGAAAAATAAGTTCCAGCAACAGTTTATCTTTCCAGAAAACATAGCTTTGACATCCAACATAATCATGTGCATTTTATGCATCTTATGCACTTTATTCCTATTCCATTTAAAGTTTTCATTTAGTAATTGTTGTTTATTCTTGTCTATCTTTTGTTAATACAATCTATTTTATTGCACTTGTTTTCTTTGTGTTGATGATACAGAAAAAAACTTAGAGATCCCGCCAATCTCTCTTATGTGATGTACTCATAACCACACCCTAAGTGACATGTGATCCAAATATCACAAAGTCATTCGTGACATAAGTACCCATCTCCACACTATTTCACACCATTGGCGAAAGCGAAATTAATGCTTTTAAGCAGTTACATTGTTATTTCACTGCCAGCATTTGTGTGTTGCTGTATCAAGATAAGCTCATTCTTTCGGCTTATGACTCATAGTGAATGAACATATACAGTATGTTTGAGTTATCGACTGACATTCAGCTGTTACTGAACTACAAAAAATATATTTTACAAATGCCACTATAATACTTACATTTTTAAAAAGCAGAAAACAATTAAATAACTGAATTGACTTCTAGACATGAACACTTATAATGTAATCCTCTACAGTGGTGATAATCATTTTTAATAATGCAGTGTATGGTGTTAGTATGCACTGCAGCATGAAGCATTTTGTTGATTGTGACAATTGTGGAGATTCATATGCTGCTTCTCGATGTCTGTTTGTCTAAATAATACTGGATTTCAAATACTTTCAAAAATTCATTGCATTTAAAGGGATAGACTATTTATTGTACAGCTTAATTTAACCAAAGAAATTTGTGTGTATATATTTATTTTTTTTATTTATATTTTTATTTTTATTTATTTATGTATATAAATATATATATATTAATTAAAAAGGATAAAAGTGTGTGAATTGATTGATTACCTAATATTAGTAATTTGTTGCAGTTATGTTACATCAACCAGCCCATCCAAATAAATATAAGTAAAATATCCCCAGTTTCACAGACAAGGCTTAAGCTAGTCCCAGACTAAATAGCATATTTGAGCTGTCTCAGATAAAAATATCTTGCTCTTACATATCTTAAAACATGTCAGTGTCATTGTTCTGTGTTAAGATGCACACCTGTAATACTTTTGGTAACACTTTAGAATAGCGGATGGTTATAAGTCCATCAGAACACAATCATCTGTTCTAATGAGACAAAGGGTTTACACACTTAAATTTACACACATTAAATTAAAAAATATATTTTTTTTTTGCTTTTCAACATATCACAACTTGTAAATGACTTGTAAATTAATTAACTAAACATAATAATCCCTTATTAATTATTTGTGAATGTTTTGTAGATGTACATTTCATCATTAACTAATCTCTTATAAATGACTTATAACCATCCGCTATTCTAAAGTGTTACCATAATTTTCTTATAAGGCATTTTTGCAAAAGTTGGTTAAATATCTTAATTTAACTAATGCCTAGTCTTGGCTTAAGCTAAGCCCTGTTTGTGAAACCGGGCCTTAATTTCATATATATATATATATATATATATGTATATATATGTGTGTGTGTGTGTGTGTGTGTGTGTGGTAGCGTGAGTACCTGATATTTCTTTATCGGGAAGGCATTGGTAGGGTTCCACTTGCTGTAGAAGCATACATTGTCATTGGGTTTCTTGTCCTTCTTGTTATAATCGAGTCGAATCACCTGAGTGAGGGAAGATTTTAAAATGTCAAAGTTACTTGAGAGTATTGTAATGAAGGCATTAATATTCAAGGGAAGTATGAGTTTTGAACATAACATACATCGATGCTGAAATCCTTCTTATCCAAGAACACATAAGGGTGAAGTTTGTTCCAGTTGTCTACTGCTTCATTCCAGTTATTCTAGAGATTTGGGGAATAAAGTAGAACACATGAGAATAAATTGCCTGCAGGAGCACGCGTTATTATGATGAGCTGTGCCTGCTGCTCAGTACCATAGACTTCATAAAAACATCTTCTTGGAGATGCCTGGGTAATTTCTAATCAAGAAAAAACTTGCTGGTTGAATAGAATAATAATTTTGGGCTTGACTGTAGGTCTTTTGGAGCTCAAAATGGGCAGAGCTGAGATCAATCAAAGATGAGCTAAGTGGTATGAGCTGGTTGATGAAACTATGCCCCCTAGTTTGATGGTGGTGACAACATGGAGAGTCTATGGGATTGACTCCCTTTTTTTAGCCTCTAGCGGCCAGTCGATGAATTGCAGTTTTAGTCAGTTTCATGTTGGTTTAACGAGAGAGACCAGAAGCTTGTTGCTTGCTCAGTAAACCAAGTACATTTGTCTGTAGCCTGCATTCAATGGAAGCCTATTTGTGAACCAGCTGACTGATAAGAATCAGCTCAATAGATTTGGTCACTAAAATTGGGTATCAGATTATATTTCAATAAATTATATTCTACTTAAATTAGTTTATGGTTTTTGGATCTGGCTTGAGCTAGGAATTTGTTCAAATGTGATTGTTTTCAATCAACTGTAATTTCAGCCATCCCTGGTCAAGTTACTGTAAATATGGTTTATTTAAGGGTAAGCATTTTTGGACTGAGCCACAAAAAAATAAAATAAAATAAGTGTCTAAAATGTGTGTTCAATCTGTGCGTCATGATCTCTGAACAGTATAATGATGTACAGTATAGTGATGTATAAGAGTTTAAGGTAAGGTAAATGTATAAAACATGCATGTTCGTTACTATAGAAACAGATTCTGATGCTACCTATATGCAACTGTCTTGCCATGCTATATAAATAAAAAAAATACTGATACATGCTTTTAATTTTTTGTCTCATACTCTGAAGATATGAAATGATCAAATCTTCAAAAAGATTTGTCTGAAAACCTGAACCTGAAAACCTCCCACAGTGAACAATCAAACTAATTATTTTTTTAAATAGTGTTTTGTTGGTGTGTTTGCCTGACGGACAGATGGCTTCGTGACATCCCAGCAAAAGGCTAGGTGGAGCCCTGGCATTACTAAATTTTATGACTGTTTTGTTAAGATTCGGGTATTTAAAGAGAACTGGCGAAAAAACTCAATGAAGCTTTCTGTAAGTCAGATCTTCCCACACGTCACCGTGTGTTTCTCTCTTGCCAGGTATGACTCTCTGAAACATTTTCTTATTTGATTTTATGTTTTATGCTGATCAGTTGTAAGACTAAATGTTGATATATTATTTTGAATTGATATGTTAATTGATTGATTTTGATTGATATTTTACTATGCCTGGCAAAATTTTAGACTGCTGAAATCATCTGTGATTATTAACCTGGGCAGGATGCCGTTATGCGTATAAATTTAGGATCAGAATATTTCGAGGCTTGCAAAATGAACATTATCATTTCCGCATTTGTCCACATGTGTTGCCGTTGTATTCATAGGCAGAAACTGAGGATAGCGCAGATACTGTATTGCGTGATTGATAGCTGACTTACACTTAATCAATCTTAGCAACTGTTGTAAAGTGTTACCAAATAATTTTAGGAATAACAAGAGTCTAAGCTGATACTACAAAAGCCTGCGCTATATAAAATTGCAAACAGTGGGCATCATATTTTGATCCCAAATATGTTAACATTCTATTGAAGTATTACATATAATATAACACTTAGATATTGCATTAATGCCATTGATTTGTCCAAATTAAATAGTTAATTGTCCTCTTTTACCTGTAAGATCTGTTTGTCTTTGTATTCAGCTTGGGCTATTCTGGTCTCTCCCAAACACTTCGGCAAGCATCTCTTCACAACTTTCTCTAGCTTCATCCGGGCATCTTTCAGCTCATCCTCAGTCGAGTACAAGATCTCCTCAAAGATGTGATCTGATAGAATGAGAACATTTGCAAATAAAATGTTTAAATACAAATATAATTATTGTCTTTTCAACTGAAAACAACTTAGAGAAGAGCATAATACACGGCATATAATGCCTTTAACCACAACAAAATAAAATAATACAATTTTTACTAGACATTTTTTTCAACTCACCGGTCAGTTTGGTGAACTCTGTCAACACGCTTTGTGGTGTACTTCCATCTTCTTGGGTGCCTGAAAGGAGTCTTTGAATATATAACATTTTTTTTTCTACATCTTCTTTAAATGAAGATTTATTAAATGCTGAGAGCTTTTTTTTGTCTTTTGCTGCCAAGAGGGCTTCTGAGATTCTAATGAATAAATCAAAAAGGTATTAATCAAATAAACAACTTAAGCAACACTGAATGAAAAAAAAAAAACAACAAAAAAAACAATCATACTTCTCTTCAATAATGTTGACTATCTTATGCTGGTAGGCCTGCTGATACAGAGTGTATCTGGTGTGAAACATGTCATAAATATTGTCAGCCACCTGTTAAAGAGAGAGAGAGAGAGAGAGAGAGAGAGAGAGAGATTGAATATTAACAGACCTTTATTACAATTTATAAAAGAAAATCAAAAAACAATTAGATTACAGTATCCACAAAAAAATAAAATAAACCCAGCTCACAATGTGTATGTAAAAACCAAATCACATTCAGATGTACAACACAGTGCCTCATAACAACACCAAATATCATCAAAAGCAGTATGATTGTCCATATATTTATAATAGATCAAAACAATTAATATTCTAGATTGAACCATGCTTGAAAATACAGTAACAACATTTTGATCCACATTCACCTTTTTCCTACTCATGTAGATAGCCAGTTTTGCCTGACCTAAAACAAAATTTAGTAACTCTTTTTTTCAGCATCTGAACCCTAAAACAAAAACCTCTTTAGATAAAATTTCATTACAGTTACTGAAAACATTTCTTAATACTGAAAACAGTGGCTCCAGTCTAATACAATTCATAAAAGCATGGAAAACAGTTTCTCTCAAAGAACAAAAAGGGCAATCAGCACACGTTTCAGGATTAAGAATTGAAATAAAAGCATTGACAGCCACGACACCGTGAAGAATTCTCCACTGCAGATGACCAGTTTTTTTGGGCAACGGTGGTTTGTAAAGTGCTCTCCACTCAGGCTTTATTTTTTTTGATATGAGGTATCAACTTTGTCTTTCAACATTCTTTTGTTAAAAACAAATACACGTCTATACAATGACTTTCCAGTGCTTAATAAGAATCAAAACTCAGTGACTCAACATTTTCCCAAAAAATTCCAAAGATTCAATGAATAACGTAAACTAGGAAAAGAGTCCTCAGAATTTGACTCACAAAGACTGATCTTATCTTCAAACGTTGTGCCAGTGCCTCTTCGTTCGCAAAATCCACTCCTGTAACCTCCAATAATCGACCCAACATTATGACTTTACTGTCAATAAATGTCTTTTTGAGTCCAGGAAAACGTCCACTGGTAGACAAATCCAAACGTGCTCCGTGAATAAGAGGCTCTTCCAAAAGCCAATGAAGGTAGTGAGACATCTCCTCTTGTTTTAAAATAAAAACACACCAAACTTTGAAAAGATTCCTATAAAACACTGGTAAACCAGAAAGGTTCAACTTCGCAGGATCCATTAAAAAAGAGATTTGTCCAGACCAAGGTTCTCAAGCTTCTGAAGGATGGCATATGCTATAGCACACCATTTAAAATCAGCTGAACCCATCAACAGTTTTTGAATGAACTGCAACCGGAAAGCCGCTATTCTACTTTGTAGATGAATTAGACCATGACCACCCTCTTCTTTAGATAAATATATAATACTCTGAGGGATCCAGTGTAAGTTATCCCAAAAAAAATCCACTAGAATAGACTGAATCTTTATCAACAATTGAGAAGGAGGATCAACACACACAAGTCTATGCCATAATGAAGACGCAATCAAATTGTTAATAATTAGTACACGACCTCTGTAAGACATCTTCAGTACTAAACATTTCCATTTATCTAATCGACCTTTAATTTTCTCTATAATATCTTACCAATTTTTTTGTACTGTTGTCTCATCACCTAAGAACACACCCAAATATTTCAAACCAAATTTTCCCCAGCCCAAACCTTCAGGAAGCTCTGGTTTTCCTTCTGCCCATTTAACCACTAATAGTGTTTCACTTTTACCCCAATTTACACTTGCAGAAGATAAACTATGGAAAGTTTTAAGTAATCCCATTGAAACCTGTATGTCACTTTGCCTGCTAATCATTACTACAACATAATCAGCATAGGCTGACAAAATAAAATTACTTTTACAGTTTGGTAAACGTATACCTTGGAGTTTAGCTCTGATTTGCTGCAACGGAGGTTCTATTGTCACAGAGTAAAGCTTACCAGACAGCGCTGTAAAATCCAATAGTATATCTTACTTATATTGTCTTAGTAACCTTTACTCAGTTGTTATATTTACTAGGATTTATTAAGTTACAGATACTTTTTGACGAGTAAAATGACTTACTTGCTGCTATGAGTAAGCCTTACCAAGAATATTCAAATAGCCACAACAAAACTAATGACTCTAATAAAGCAGTGAGAGGCAGCTGTGCACTAATTTGTTGCTAGTGCATAACACAACATCAGAGGAAGAAGGAACATTTCCCCATGTCTGTTATATTTCACTAGTTGAATTCACTCGTTTAACAAAGTTATCTTCAATGTTGAATTTTCAATACAACTGAACACCACATAAGAGTTTCCTACAATGTTTGATTTTTCCTTTTTTATTTACTTACCATTATAGTGATTAGCGATCTCTTTGGTTGGACACTTAGAACTTTGTCTACGTCGTTATAGTTTTTTTTCCAATTAATGCAGCGATGCAACATGAAGTCAGAGTCATTTGGTTTCAAAGGAAGAAAAGTAACAGGTCACCTGGTAAAAATTTAACAGGTGACCTATCACTTAATTAATATATGATGTAGTTATTTTATTTTGGTGATTGTTTACAATTTTTTTTATGCTGTTGATGTTATTCATAAACCTTATGAGAATTTGGATAACGTTAAACTTGAGTTGTTGTGATAATGTGCACATAATGACTTCATCATTCAGCGTACGAATCACAACAGTGGTAACAATTAAATTAAATTAACTTTCATCAATTGTATAACAATTTTATTTGCTCTTTTTTGTTGTGCCACTACTGACACAAGACAGTTAATTAAATTTGCAAATTAAAACAACAACATCTGTAAAACAAAGGAATTGTGTAATTTATTCTGCCGCAATGCATTCTGGGAGTCAGTGAGTAGCTATACTAAGTCAGTGAGTAAACCTAAAGTAAAGGATTGAGTACACCCTACAGTTCTTTACTTAGTTACAACTCTCATTTAAGTAAACTATATTAACTAAGCATTTGTCAGTACAACATACTCCTTCTATTTCACTTTACTTAGTTTTTTTAAGGCAATCGGTTTGCATGCTTTCATCAAGTAAGCTCAACTAACTAGATTTTACAGTGTTGGAATCAGTAACAGACTACAGTTTGTAATCTGGTTATATAGTTGTATAGTTATAAGGAACAACATGTGTTGCACCACGCTGATGTCTCAATGCAAACCAGCAGTTTGTGCAGGAGAGAACAGAAACCCTGCTGTTATTTGTGCAATAAAGTGGTTGCTTATATATATAATTCAACAACAGAGAAAAGAAACCAAGTAAAGTCAAATGAGCTGAAATCAGAAAGGAAGGATTAACTCTTTTTTCTTGCATGGACAGCTTTGTAGTGTTATTTGATAATGCTGTTTTTTATGTTTTATGGGTTCATATATCACACACACACATGTGTTGGTATTTGTGGTTTATGGGTTATGGTTTATGGCGTAAGGTTTTATATACAGTACAGACTGTGTGTGACTACAGGCATTTTTAGATTTTCATTAATAAAATACTTTTGGGTGTGATTTTTAGGGCTTTTGAATTGTGGGGACATAGCAAGTGTCCTCATAAACCAGCTTCAAATTGTAATACCGCTGTCATACCCATGAATTAAACTAATTTTTAACCCGTACACACACACACACACACATATACACACAGATTCTAGTTTTATATTCACCATCTTACGAGGAAGTGTGTTCATACTTTACACAAGCTCGCAGAGACACACCTGTAGAATTCACATGTCTGAATACACTCCTGCAATTATCATCAGACAACTAACACCAACCCACCTGAATCTCACGACTAGAGTATAGCGTTCTCATGCACATCAGCCTCGTCCAGCAGATGTGTGCTTCTGCTGACTTCAGCTTATGTGTGGAATATATGTTTAATCTGAAAAACAGGAACATGCTATATATCCATCTATCTATCTATCTATCTATCTATCTATCTATCTATCTTTTAGAAGTGTAAAAATATTCAAAAGTGACCCAGAAACACAATACAGCGCCTCTCTGTAACACACTCTCTGTTCTTTCGATTCGCAAACAATAAGTTTTATCAGCAATCGAGTCACTGTTAAACTTTAAACACTTACCGATGCGTGAGCACTGTCATGGAATTGTTTCTTTTTTAAATATAGGCTATATTTGCTGTCTGGCTTCATATTTACCTTGGATTTTAGTTCTTTTAAGAACATTAAATAGCATGCAAAAGCCTCCAAGTGCTGTCAGCCATTTTCTACTAAAATGAACATGTTTATTAGGCTTCTATGTGTAGCTTCAGCATTCAACTAACACATTTTAAATAGTTCTTTAATTAACGGGTGAGGTATCAATGTGTCTATGGTTTGACAGAAAACCTCTGACACTGAGGATAAATCTCTCTCTTTGTAACTCTGAGATGTCATTTCTTCCCTACATCTTTGGCTATGTGGAAGGACCCAAACTCCCCTGGCTGTAACACAGGTAGCCTCTTTAGTTAAACTAGTGAGCTGAGCCAGTAGATGTGCTGACAGTGTCGTGTAAACATGACTGACAACACAAAAACTGGAGGAAAAGACAATCTGAATAAACTGAGTGAGTCTTTTACACTTAAACCCCTCCAGTTGATTCAAAGTTGTGACTTCGATCGTCCAGTTCAGGCGATTCCTCATCGAAAGAGTCATTCATTTCGACTCACGAATCACTTGCAGACATCCACACCACGGCTAGGTTTCCTGACACAACACATGTCGACTCCAGGCTATCTGCTATGGTTTCATGTTTTCTTCCTCCAGCTAATCAGTTATCATCTCTTAATGTTAACAGTGCTACTGATATTTTCCACTCTACTCTCCATTTACCTCCTCCCTTTGTCCTCTTCCTCATCAACTCTAACAGCTGACGGCTTTGCCACATCCTTTATTAAAACAATTAAAACCAGAGCACACTTTCTTACCTCTCAGATTTGCCCTGCAAGGAGAGGTGAGGTATTGAGTCACATCATCTAGTTACAGGTGTGCCTCAGGGCTCAGTTCTTGGACCGCTTCTCTTCTCTGTCTGCATGGCATCACTAGGTTCTGTCGTTCAGACACATGGCTTTTCATATCACCGCTATGACACTCAGATCTACCTCTCATTTCATCCTGATCATCCGATGACAGCTGCTCGCATCTCAGCTCATCTAACAGACATTTCTTGCAGGACCATCAGCTTCAACACAACCTAGCCAAGACAGAACGGCTTGTGGTTCGAGCAAACCCTTAAACTGCTTGATGGAATGACCTGATGGCAGCTCCTTAGCCATCGCAAAGAATCGGCTTTGGATTTCTAACAGCTTGTTTTCTTTAACAAAAAGTCCTCTAACACTACTGCAGCTTTCTATCTACTTCTTTTCTTTTTGTTGTGTGTGTGTATGTGTGTGTGTGTGTGTGTGTAGACAAGAAACACCACACTGTATGTACTGACTTAGGCTTTTCGTAACATATTTTTCCTCTTACGTTGGTTTTAATTGCTTCCTCATTTGTGAGTCGCTTTGAATAAAAGCATCTGCTAAATGACTTACTGTAAATGAGATCTGTGCTTTATTATTAAACCATAGAAAACATCAAACATTCATGTTTGTACAGAAGCAAAACAAAAGTGAAGTATACCCAACTGTGCTTTTTCTAAACATGTATAACTAGTTTTACTACCAATACCAAGGTTAAACTACCGTTATTGTAGCAAAACCACTTGTTAGTTTGTAGTTATAATGTTTGTTTGTTTTTGGTAAAACCAGAGTTAATTGTCATAAGATATACTGCCACCTTAACAACAAATAATAATAATACACTGGATGAACATTAAGTAAGTCTGATCAAAATGTGTGGTACTTTGGCAAACAAGTGAACAAATCTTCTGAACTCTTTTATAATGCGTTTTTCGGTATGTGTAAATCTCTCTCGTGTGGTTTTATTGTGATCTCTGGTCAAACAGGCCAAAAGAGATCGGAGACGCTTATAACCGGTCCAACCTGATTTTTACAGAATAACACGAGAAGCATTTTTCAACCATTACACGACACTGTATGAGCTCCAGGACAGAAACACTACCTGACCAGTCTTACCAGAAGAGTGTGTGTGTGTGTGTGTGAGAGAGTGAAACCTCTTTATCTTTGAGTCCCAGCAGCAGAATCTCCTCCATCAGTGTGAGTCTCAGTGATTTGGAGTCGTTGTCTTGTTCTTCATCCGTGCCGTCTGTTTTGTCCTCCGTCTCCTCAGCATTGCTCCACCGCTCCACTGGAGCTTCAGAGCGCCGGTTCCTCTTGGTCAGTGTGGTCATTCCTCTCCGCTAACAGAACCTCCACCAACACCCACATCACATTTACCAACCACACCACCTACTAATCACTCACTGGGAGTTACATTTACCCTCCAAAAGCACAGTAAACCTTACAGAAATCCTCAAAACTGTCAGTAACACTCAAGCAGGTCCAATTCTTCTCAAGGAAGAAACTTATTTATTTCTCTACATGTGTATAAGGCTATCTACCTATAACAAATAATAATCATAATAGCACTCAAAAAGCATTTTAACTCACCACATCTGCCAGATTATAAAATTATAATGACGTCTAACGTGAGATTTTTGACTCTGTCCACTTCCCTGTACGCTCAGCTGCGACACTTCACCTGCGGACACGCCCCTATGACCCTTCAGCCAGTCAGGACACACTCGAGCGCCTCTCCTCCAATCAGACGTCTCGACGCGGGCTGAAGGTGCGCACCTGTTCTGCTCACAGACGTCAGCCGGATCCAGGATCCACAAACCGGAGACTTCATCATTACTTCTTAAGCAAATTTTACATTCATAAATGCAAATTCTCATATCGTAAAAATGCCTTTGAGATATTTGAAAGAGATTAGATGAATTATATCCATATGATTTCAGGAACACACATCTACTAATTATAAAGGTATAGATTTTGCTCGGCACATTTCTTTATATAGCCATACGTCTATATAATATGGCTAAATATGTCTCTTTTTGCTGTTTTTATTATTTATTAATATTTTTATTAAATACTATAGTTTTAGTATATTTTTTTACTATTTTATTTTGTTTTATGTTATTACTGCTGGTATTTTGTACTGTTTAAAAAAAGCATCATAATGTCAAGTCGTGGCACAAATAATAAATTCATTTCCCTCAATATTTGTGATTTTTATTAATTAAATCCAAAACGTAGATATGTTTTGGAATTCTAATGTATGTTTTATGCTTGAGTAGAACACGAGGAGCACTCATTTTGCTGATTTAACAGCGCCATCGCACGGCGGTCAGGTGAAACGCAATTATATCTATGCCAAATCATCTTATACACAGAACTGGTACTGAGTTAATTATATTTATTTAGATGTAACCTTATGGTTCGTGTTCACACAGTAAAGTAAAATAGCTTTAAATATAATTTATATGCCGTTAAACAATAGGGCGTTGCGTAATCCCGCCGTGCTCTCATTGGCCACCTCCACTCTGAGTCCCGCCCATTGCCGCTTACGTCAGATGCGTCATTCGCCATTTTGGTGTTGAGGGAATGTTGCTGCAATAAATCTTCAAATATCGCGCCTGCTGCGTTAAAAAATCGCGTTGTTGTTAACGGAGGAGCGGTTTTGTTTTCAGTGTTTGTGTCGCGGGAATCATGTCGGAGAATCCGGACACGGACACTCTGGAGCTGGAGTCTGAAGAAGAGAAGCAGGTACTAATCAATGACCGAAACAACACAAACCCCGCACGCGTTTGATAAATGAGTCGTTTTGAAGCGAAGCAGTGATTTTAGCTGGTATTTGCTGATGTTAGGACATGCACAGAAAGAAATCGTGACTTAGCTGGTCCTGAGTGAGACTCGCGGGGGTCACGCCCACGCCGCGCGGAAATCCTCCCTGTGATTGGTTAAGGCTTCGATCAGTCACATAGACAACAGGGTCCTATTGGTTGGTGTTTGTTGTCATGCTGCAGATTGTCAAACGTAAATCGTTTGTTTGTTGTTCTATTAAATCTATACTCTTCTATTATTTGATAACATGACTGAAGTGATCTGTGCTGTCTGGGCTCCTCATGCTCAGAAATCACAACACAGTACAAAATTAACCCAAATACCGAAGTTACATTCATTTCTATACAGACTTATTCAATGCAGCATCATAGATATGAACAGGAAAGGGTGATAATTGCTGTAAAATTCATCAATTAAGACACAAATTCAGTTTAAGCTTTGAAGAACCTCTACAGAAGTGTCATCTTATCAGTGCGGGTAAATTGATCCAATTCTGTCTTAAAACAAGTAGGATTTTATTTCAGGGATGGTCAATAAGTCTAAAAATCAGTATCTGTTTTATTTTGGTCAATATTGAGAACACAATATATTAACAAGATTGCTCATTGACTTTAGAAACATTGTTCTTTTGTCTCTTTAACAGTGGATTTACTTGATACTTGAACTTAAAAATAAAGTTTTATTTGTGGTGTGTGCTTGATAAACATATTAATATAATATATATTAATAGCAACAAAAATGTAATAGGCCTATATAACACAAAAATAGGATTAAACTTTGAATAAAATAAGTTTTATATATATATATATATAGTCAGTATGTGTGTGTTAAACAATATTATTTGCAATTATTTAATCTAAAACAAGTTTTTGTTTACACAATGTGTGTACCATACTGTAGAAACTTAATTTCCTGTTAATATGCTTTGCGACGATTCGTATGGTAAAAGCGCTATATAGATAAACTAGAATTTAATTGAATACTGTGCATTAGATTAGATTGTATGACCGTTAGTACAAACGATATGAACTGTTGATTAAATATGTGTGTTTGCAGGATTCTCCAGAAAAAGACTGTAACCCAATCCTGTCTGAAGAGACCAAACTGAAGGCCAAATATCCAAACCTGGGCCATAAACCCGGCGGCTCGGACTTCCTGATGAAGAGACTCCAGAAAGGAGTGAGTTGATCAGAACACACGTCTCTTTATGATTTCTATCATATACTGACAACACAAAATGTCTCTTGATTTCCAGCAAAAGTACTTTGACTCGGGTGATTATAACATGGCAAAGGCCAAGATGAAGAGCAAGCATGTGGTGACAGCCGGAGCGGATAAGAACGTGGTGACGGGTGACCATATTCCCACACCACAGGACCTTCCTCAGAGGAAATCCACGCCGCTCGCCAGCAAACTGGCCGGTTAAACACACACACACACACACACACACACAGGAGTAGCTGCAGAGACGAGTGCTAGTGTAGCTCCGAGGTCTGATGAAACCTGATGGAGTAATCATGAGAAACATCAGATTTCAGTGGGCTTTCTTAAAAACGTAACACACTCAATTAAACATAAACCTCTGACAAGACAATACTATCTTTCTTCTAAATGCTATCATTTTTCTCAGTGTTAAAAGGAGGAAGTAGTATTTTCTTGTAACATTTATTCCAGAAATCATTATTTCCAACTTCTAGTTTATTTTATTTTTCTATTTTTAAAAGTGTATTTATTTTTGTTTTGCTTTATAATAATCAGACTTTATAAACAATCAGACTTCTCATGCATTTAAATAAAATATTATATTTTACTGAAGGAAAAATGGGAAATATATATATATATATATAATGTTTTTTGTTAACATAATACATCAATGCATATATTTATTATGTATATGAATTCACACACAAGCATGTATATGTTTCAGAAAAATATGTTTATATATAAAATATATGACAAATTATATGAACTTAAATATAAACATGTAAATGTTTTCAAAATATATACTGTGTGTGTATTTATATATACATAATATACAAAGTACATACAGCGGGGGAAATAAATATTTGACACGTCAGTATTTTTATCAGTAAGGGGATTTCTAAGTGGGTTATTGACACAAAATTTCCACCAGATGTTGCCATCAAGTCAAATATTGAATTCATAAAAAAAAATCAGAACATTTAAGTATACAATTTGAGTCAGAATACATTAAATGAAATGACACAGGGAATAAGTATTGAACACATGAAGATAACAAGGTGCAAAATGGCATAGAAAGCCAAGAAATCACCAGAAATATCTCTGTATTTCGAGAGAACCCCTGCCCCCTTCAGTAATAATTGATATCAGCTGCTTTAGTCCTAATTGATGGCCTATAAATGCTTATCCCTATAAATCCCCTTACTGATAAAAATGCTGACGTGTCAAATACTTATTTCCCCCGCTGTATGTATGTATGTATGTGTGTGTGTGTGTGTGTGTGTGTGTGTGTGTGTGTGTGTGTGCGCATATGTAACACATACAAACAATTTTCAGTATTTCTTTCTCTGGATGATGTTACTGTGATCTGTAGGTTCTCACACTGTTGTGTCAGATTGTGGTCATATCGCCCGTCCCTCCTGGATCTCACACACACACACACACACTGATACACACCAGCGGTTGTTAGTCTTGCTATAGCTGCTAAACACACGACTGAATGAACAAGGTGTTGTGTCACACACACACACACACACACACACTGAACAGCACGTCCTCATCATTTCTTCATCACAGTACCGTTATATGCCTCGTGCATCTTTTATGTGCATTTCATCTTTATTTCTCTTTAAATGACTGAGTATTTCCTGCAGTTAAATAATAAGACATAAATATAATATAATTATTATTATTATTTAAAAAATAAATGATAGAAATACTATATTTTTCAAAAATAGAAATTTCAGAGTAAAACGAGACAGTAAGAGGACTTAAAGTGAAATGACTTTTAATGGTGCTGAAAGAGTCGTGGTTTTCTTTCAGCTGAATATATGTATATTGTCATCTGATTTGGAGGTGGTGACTGGTTGTAATCATGTAGATGTATTAATGTATGTTACTGTACAGTGGTGTATGATGATGATAGCGTGTTATCAGGTGTACAGAGTGTATGTGTAAGGTAGTATTTCAAATAAACTTTTACATGAAGTTAAGCTTTGCTCTGAGATCTCCTTTTGATTTCTGTAAAGAATACTGTATATATCCAGTGAAGTGTGTGACGGGTGTTATGTCCAGCAGAGGTCAGTGACAGACAGAAGGTAATCAGATATAGTCACACACACACAATTGTAACTATAGGCCTACATATAAAATTGTATGTGTCTAACCTTTCATTAGATAATAAGAAATGAAAACGAAGGGAAATAAAGTAAATGACTAATACTTCGGCCACAATTAGCGGCGCACTTGTTGAAAGCTCCACGTGTGAGTTTCTCAGCTCCAGGTGTTCTCCTGTGATACCTGATGAGGTCAGAGAACACCTGAGAGCCTCGCTCCTCTTCTACAGGCTTCGGCTCAGAGGACTGGAATCACCAGCAGAAGCTTGTTCAGAGCTCCGGGACCCATGTTTGTGTTTGGATTATTATACGGGTGAAGATCCAAACCTGGTCCGTTATAAGATTTCTAACACTTATAGATGTGTTGATATTTGATAGCAGGTGTCTAGAGAAGATGTGCAGAGCATCAGAGATACAGCAGGATATTCATGTACTCTGTGTTCATCAAAACCATTTTATTAAACATTAAACAGTCAAATCTGTCAAATAATACGATTGGTTGCTCATGTGAGCGCTAGACTGATGCTAGCAGCGCCGCGGTCACGGGTTTGAGTTTGTGCGGTGAAAGCATCAGACAAATGTGTAAATCTTTTATCATCTGATATAATGATAATCTATTAGAACTTATTTTAAAAGTCATTTAAATTTTAACTTTATGCATTAATTTCTTCGTTTATACAGGTTCATCCATTGCTGATGAATGATCATCGTCCCGTCTCTCACCGACACAAGCTGCTGCGCAGGACTGTCAGCGTACCTGCAGACAGCAGACCACATCCTGAGTCAGGTACACACACACACACACACACACACAATTGGAACATCACATCAAAGATTTGCAAATAAATCATATATAAAGCATGGTTTCCATGCAGTGAGTTACAGTTACAGTTCACAGTCGTCCTTTCCTGATGAACCTGTGCTAAATATCAGGAAGAAATAATGAGTTTGCTTCATCAGGAGAAGGCACTGTATATAATAATGTTTGTATACAATAAATGAGGATCTTCAGCGCACGCAGACCAAACATGTAACTCAGTTCTGGGAGTTAAGTAAACACTTGAAAACAAGCAGCGTTTCAGAAGCTGTGTGTGATATGAGATTTAGTCCCGTTTCCTGCTGTCCCATCACAAAGTCACATGTCCTTTTTGAATGCATTCTTCGTTGAGCAATTTATGTGCAGTTTACATGGGCGTTTACATCCAGTGTTTTTTATGCAGTATCTCAAAATGTGGAAGTAAACATAGCTGTCACTGTCTACAGCAATCCTCCAGCACAGATCAGCTGTCATCAGTACCAGCACAGTCTGGTTTGTCTAGTAACAGTGCATTATATGCTCCTTTTTTGCTCTAATTGGTTCCCAGTGATTGGGTCAGGTGATGTGGCAGAACTGACTCTGGGCAGAATGCAAATATGGTGCGCTGACATCATCAGTTTCTTAATTAGTGCAATATGTCACCTGGCAACCTTTTGTGCATTTTCAACCTTTTACACTTTAAAGCTTAATACTTACTTATATTACGCGTTCACTCAAAGAACAGCTGTATCTGTGAGGAAGTTTTAATAATCAGTCGTGTTTACACCATCACCAGTAAATCTAATATAAAGGTAATAATCACTCTTAACTGTAAAATAGATAATATCGCTTTAAAAATCATTCTAAATCTGAAAAGAAGTTCACACCACAACAATAACGATAATCACACAGAGGAACAATATGCTTGCAATCACTTTCAGTGTGTGTGTTAAAACATTAACATTTATCATTATATTTATGTTTTTTGGTGTCAGCATGCTTTTATTATTAACATTTAACTTTATAGTTGTTTGGTTCCATTATAGTTCTTGGTGTCGTTAATGTTTGTTGTTATAGTTATTGTTTATGATTAAAGTTGATGTTCTTGGTGTCGTCATGCTGATTAGGTTTCTTATTCAGGTTTTTAAATTTAGTTTTATCAAATTTAAGGCCCTAAAAAGTCTTAATTTGTACAAGTCTTAATTCTGATTTCCAGAGGTCTTTAATTTGGAGATGGACAGTCCATGATTGTGATATGACTGGCCGTGTTGATTACTCTTGCTGCACGCTCAGAGTCCGGTTCCGCGCTGCTCTGTGTACAGTGTTATCAGGGAAACACGCTCCGCCTGCTGTCAGAGAATGATTGAGAGTTTTCAATAACACTCTCGTTTTGTTCAGGGTTCAGACCAATACAAACACCGACCCATGTGTTGACCCTGCAAACATGCAGAGCTTTAAATGTGAACTGGAGGACAGATATGAAGAAAATGCATTAGAAATATTTATTACACAGCTTCGTGAAATAACGGATTATATCACTCCGCTGTCGCTGACAGTTTGGCGCCATCCTGTGGCGTTCTCTTGCAAAGATATTTGCGTTCTTTTGCAAAACCTTTGCGTTCTCTGGCGTAACCAGTTAAGCTCAGATAAACAGGCATGAAGAAATACAGTCAGTGCTTAGTTCAAGGCACAGTTTTGATGTCAGTAAAAGACACCTGAAAAGGATGTTACACGAAAAAGAATTAGTGTGTTCGACTTGAAGCGGTACTGCAGCGACTGATCGGTGTATGACATCATCAGTGTTTGTCAGCTGATGATTCCATATGTGCGTCATGAAGTGTAAAGTATCTAAGCTCAACTGATTACGCAATCTAACAAAGATTTGTGAGAGAACACAAATATCTCTGTGAGAAAATGTAACGTTTTGCGAGTGAACGTAAAGTTTTACGAGAGAACACAAATATCTTTGCAAGAGAACAAAGTTTTGTGAGAGAACGCAAAGTTTTACGAGAGAACACAAATATCTGCGAGAGAACAAAGTTTTGCGAGAGAATGTAAAGTTTCTCAAGAGAACGCAAATATCTTTGTGAGAGAACATAAAGATTTGTGAGAGAACTTTAAGCTTTTTAAGTTCTTAAGAACTTTGCAAGTTAACGTAAAGTTTTACGAGAGAAAGTAAAATTTTCAAGAGAATGTAAAGTTCTGCAAGAGAACGCAAATATCTTTGCGAGAAAACTCAAAGTTTAGTGATAGAACGTAAAGTTTTACGAGAGGACGTTTTGCGAGAGAACGCAAATATCTTTGCGAAAGCACGGAAAGTTTTACGAGAGAACACAAATATCTTTGCGAGAGAACGTAAAGTTTTGCGAGAGACCGTAAAGTTTTGCAAGAAAACGCATATATCTTTGTGAGAGAACAAAGTTTTGTGAGAGAACTTTAAGTTTCACAAGTTAAAGTAAAGTTTTCAAGAGAATGTAAAGTTTTGCAAGAGAACGCAAATATCTTTGCGAGAGAAAGTAAAGTTTTGTGATAGAACGTAAAGTTTTACGAGAGGACGTTTTGCGATAGAACGCAAATATCTTTGCGAGAGCATGTAAAGTTTTGCGAGAGAACGCAAATATCTTTGCGAGAGACCGTAAAGTTTTGCGAGAGAACGCAAATATCTTTGCAAGAGACCGTAAAGTTTTGCGAGAGGACGTAAAGTTCTTTGCGAGATATCTTTGCGAGAGAACATAAAGTTTTGCAAGAGAACGCAAATATCTTTGCGAGAGAACATAAAGTTTTGTGAGAGAATGCAAATATCTTTGCGAAAGAACGTAAAGTCTTGCGAGAGAATGCAAGCAAAGCACATTAGCTGAAGTCTAGCAGGTTAAACTAGGCTGCATGGTTCAGTCTGTTAAAAGTATCACATATTTCAATTTATATATTTATACAACAGTTCAATAAACAAGAAGTTAATATTAAGATACTTACTTTTTAGACAGCATACTTCCTGTTTTTGCTCTATTTCTCCAACGGAAATCATTCCAGTATTCCATGTCCCTCTGAGCTGTGTTAAACAGTGTAAAATACAGAAAATACAGATACAGAAATACACTTGTTTAAATTAATATAATAATAATTACTTTTGACTTATTTTCTTAAAAATGGTTAAAGGATGAAATGTAGAGTTTGTCAGCTTTTTGTGAAAACTTGTGTCTGAACTGTAAATTATGATTTTTACAGTAATTTTACCGTTTAATATTTACATTTTACATTTATTTTCATTTATTCATTTAGCGTACAAGTGGGGAAAACAGCAAGCAATTAGTCCTAAAGAGGCAAAAGCAACTTAGAAAGTGCTCATAATACTGTATAGTAGGC
>JAUCNO010000001.1:176483-201610 GCA_032353835.1 Enteromius viviparus | reverse complement strand
AATGTGTAATTTGTTTTGAATGCAAATTGTGTTTTATTTACATGAATGGAATTTGTTGAATTTATGCAAACTCTTTGGGTTGTGTTAACACCATAGAATTAGGCAGAATCTATTTAAAATTGTTGCTTCAATGTAACTTAATCTAATTAAGTTTAGTAAACAAAGCATTTTTTTGTGTTTAAGGAGACAATCACAATTTATGTGTCACCATTCCAGTGGTCAGTGAGTGCTTTAGTTGGGCTCTTTACTCTAATATTAGTAGAATTAAATTTTGGTTTGGCTGCTGTAATTGAGTTATAACAGTCAGACAAACTAAGAGTAAGACTCATCAGGTGATGATGATTATGCTCATTGATTGCTTTTTGTTTTAGTTTCTTTGAGTCTCTGAGCTCATCTTAGAGTCTATTATCTGTGTTGTTTGTTCTTTATTGACATTGAGAGCTTTGTGATTACAGCTGAACACCTGTGTTCCACACATTTTGAAAGGATTTCTTTTAAACTCGTCTGATCCCTAAAAAAAAAGGCTTTCTGTAAAGGCACACATAGACATCAAGAGTCAGCGTATGAATCTCAAGAATGGTGACCATCAAATGCTGCAGTGCATTTTGAGAGCCACCAATTAAAACTCAACAAAAGTTCCCATCATGCATTGCAACATGAATAAATTATGAGAATAATTGTGTTTCTTTTATTCTTACAATTTTCTATTATTTTTGCTGTTTTATGTGATGTTTTTATTAGTGTGTTGTTAGCATGTTCAGAGTTTATCTGTTTCTCTGAATATGTGGTTTGTCACCATTGTTGAGATTCATACGCTGATTCTTGATCTCTGCATGTGCCTTATGGAGAGATTTCTTTTTTGGGGATGGGAGGATCAGAACAGCAAAAAAGGAAATGTGAGAAAAACTTAAGATGATCACCTGTGTAATCACAAGCCTGTCATATTCAATAAAATACATAGAATGCAGATAACTAAAAACATTCAATGATTCAGCAAAATCATTATGAACTAATATGTTTTGTTTGTCTGGATGTTATAACTCAATTACAGCAGCCAAAACAAAATTTAATTCTACTAATATTAAGAGTAAAGAGCCCAACTAAAGCACACGCTGACCACTGGAACGGTGACACACAGATTGTGATTTTCTCCATACACACAAAAAACTGCTTTGTTCACTAATTAGATTAAGTTACAGTGAAGCAACAATTTCAAATAGATCCTACCTTTTCTATGGTGTTAACACAACCCAAAGAGTTTGCTTAAATTCAATAATTTCCATTTATGTAAATAAAACACAATTTGGTTGTGTGGAACCAGGATGCATGATTACTGTCACGAACCGCGCCTCTGTGGCTCCCTCCAGTGAACAGCAGCGGGAACTTTCACCGGAGTATTAACGTTCCTATTAACCCGTGTTTGATTTATTGACTGTGTTTGATTTCCTGATTCTTCGCTGCCTGTCCTGACCATTGCCTGTCTTTGACCACGATCTGTTTGTCCCCTGCATTGTATCTGCCTGCCGTGTATCTACCTATTGCCTGTCTGACTACGATTTTGGATTAAAAAGTTTGCTTATGGATCCCAACGAGTCCCGCGAATCATTACAGCAATCAAACACGGGTAGTCAAAAACACAGGGAAAATAACGCTCGGAAACGACAGCAAGGCAAATCGTGACTTCCCGTCTGACTGGTGCAAAAGTCCGCCCTTAAATACTCTAAAACATTGTCCAAACGGCGCGAAAAGCGCCGGGGTACGTGGGTTAAAGAGGTCCGAGTAGGAACGCTAACACTCCGGTGAAAGTTCCCGCTGCTGTTCACTGGAGGGAGCCACAGAGGTGCGATTCGTGACAGCCAGATTATACAATAGGTCAGAGATTTTTATAGAACCTTTTTTTATATTTAAAAATATGCAATTATTATTTTAAATAATTTCGAATTAGCTGGCTTTTTCCATGCGTTTGCAATAAGTTTGGAGCATGTTGCATTTGTTGGAATACCATTCCCAACCATAAACCTTTATGTTTATTTATTTGTTTTGTTTTGTTTTGTTTTGTGCCTTTTCTTTTACTTCTCTTCTCTGCTTTTGCATTTGCATATGATGCAATGACAACTGCATTATCATAAACCTTTCACAAATGTCACATTTTTGGAAAGCTGTTACAAATATCTACTCTCATTATTCAAATACAGCATTAGCATCTTGTCTCTCACTAATATGCGCTACACTTGCCAAGTGAATGAACTTGTCATTGTTGGGAGCTAATTTGTTGAAAAAAAAAAAAAAAAACATTGCCAGGTGAAGCAGTTCACAGCTGAAGGGCGATAATTCAATCGGCTGTTAAATCAACTATCATTGCTTGACATTGTGCCTGCGTACAATTAGGTTTAGTTAGGGATGTGATGTGCTTGCAGAAATGCTCACAGGACACGGCCGTGCTAATAAAACAGAGTCGGCACAACAGGATGGGAGCTGCCAGTGAGAGCTTCACTTAGCATAGTAATCACATATCAGTTCCACAGCGTTGACTGTATGCTTATAATGTAAATAGCCTCTGCAGGGACACAACTGGAATGATGCTATATATTAGCACATTGAAGCAATTTCTTTCTTCTCCCTCCTCATTCTCTAATGTAAACACAGACCAGGTTAAGTATAAAAAAATTTCATGCTGATATAGAGCAACTCGAAAAATCAATAGGTTCTATTTTTTGATGAGCTTAAATTTTTTTGGGGAGCGTTATATTGCATGCTGACTTTTCTTGTATATTAAGTACATGCAGTGTGGAAATAAATTGGAGCAACATTTGAAATCTAGTTCAAACTTAAGATGAAGGGAAATTCTAAAACAAGAAATATGTATTCCATGAAATTAGGATGATACGTAGAAGTGAAAGTCAAAATTACCTTGTATTCCAAGTTTAATAGCATCTAATATTTTAAATGTTGCATAATTATTTTCCATTTTCCATGAAGATGTCTTTAAACATATTTTTTGATCAGTAATATGCATTGCTAATAGCTTAATTTTTTCTTAAACAAATTTAAAATGTTTTCTCAATATAATTTTTTTTTTGCACCCTCAAATTCCAGATTGTCAAATAGTGTCTCGGCCATATGTTGTCATAAGGAATTCTAACAGATAGCTAGCGATCACTGTATATGTCTATGTGTCAATATACAATAATCAGTACCTTTTGTTTATTCAGTGTAGAATAATTAGTAAAATTACAGCAAGCACTACCACATCATTCCACTTCAATTCCTTTGTTTCATATTAATTTTATTAAATCTTGCTTGTGGCCCACATTTATTGCTGCTTCTTTTTTGAAAATCATTTCACAATCACACTTGATAACCTTCTTCAATGACAAGCGCATCTTCAGTGTCTTGCTGCTTGTTTGTGTGCACAGATGATTGATTGTTACATGCAACCCTGTCACATTTGAAGTGAAAGATCCCATCAATTACAGTTTCAGAATGTGTAGTTGAAAGTCAGATCCCAAATCTCCTTGGAGCCCGCACAAGTGGATATGCCATACAGCTGGCGTGATTTAAATTTAAAATTTAATCAGGTAGAATTAAATTAAATTCAGTAAATTTCCAGAACACAAAAGTGTTGATTAGAATTAATTTCTTGCACTCGGTTCACACCCTACATTAGCGGAAGTGAAACCCCTGCCTTAAAAATCTCCGTGCCTCTGCTGTGTGTCACTTTCATAGGCTGCCCTGACTTTATTCTACTCTCTCTCAGTGTAGAGTCTTAATGTAGGCCAAATAATGAATTAGACAGGTTCGCTAATGTCCTGAAACATGAGAGCCCAGAAGAGCTCAGCATTTCGCATTCATGTCACATAAAAGGAAGCTCTTAAAAATGACCAAAAGCTTTATATGGGCAACTGCTACCGGAATATATGAAATTTCAAAGATACGATGACTATTTGTTGGCAAGCTGACACATGGCTTGGTCATCACTGAATATGTTGAAGTGTTAAAAGTTTCATGCAGGATTGCTCGGTGATAACAAAAGGATTGTCAAAGTGGGGTGGTAAGCTTTACGTGTATGTGTGTGGTGAATTATTGAATGCTACCACAGGCTTTCTATGAATTATTGGTGTAAGACACCAGCTGACAGCACTATGTCAACCACAGAGAATCCAAATGCAGACAGTGCTCTTAAACCCCCTTCCACAAAAAACACCAACTATGTCCTGGCAGGTGTTCTCATCCCGCAGTTAACCCGCAACAGAGCCTTCAGATGTTCTCTCTCCCGCTCTTCGAGTTCTACTGTATACCAAAACACATTTAAACAGGACGAATTGAATACTTCATACACCTTTAAAGAAGTTTCAAGAAATGTCCTAGGGAGTGCTGAATCCTTAAGAATTCTCAAGAATAAACTTTGTTTTTCCTCACAAAAAAAACTTCACTCAAAGAAACAGATAGAGATATAGTGCATGCATGTGTTTCTGCTCACTATATACAGTATATTTGAAGTTTGGTGGTGCAACATGTCCAGTGTCTCAGAGAAGGATTACATTCAAAATATCGGGTTTTAGATTGATGTGCATTGATGAACTTGTACAGTATATTACGGATTAGACAACTTTTTAAAATTATGACTAATAACCATAATATTTGATTACTCCCTTGCATATTAACCTGGAGATTATATAATCACAATTATTGCTTGAAAGTCCCAAAAGTTTATCACCAAAATGACTGTAAAAGTCCTTCAGTAAGAGTAAAAACAAATTAAATGCAGTTCACTTATGCATTTTTACTTTTTTTGTTTTGAGGAGGTTCTTTGTTGTAAAAAAAAAAAAAAAAGGTTTGATTTTTCTGATATTGCTCATGGTTGCACATTGAGGCTTTATTGCTTTAATGTTGTCACCAGTGAGTTGGATGGAACACATTTGAGTAGAAGTAGATACTTGTACTTTGTGCAAGTTGTGTGGGGGCTCAGCATGATCCAACAATATACTTTGCTCTGGTGTTGGACTCAACGGGCAAAAGAGAAATCCAGGATGGATGATGCTGTTTTCAGCTGCGGGGGAGAGCAAAAGTTTGTTTGAGAACTGCCTATGGCTGAGGCTTACAGTACTTGTCTCTTCATACATACAGTATTCCTCTAATGCTGTAACATATTTACCCACAAGGCACTGGGGCAGTGGCTGCTAAACACACTCTGTAAGCCTTGTGCTTCAAATGCCAAGAGGTAATTGTGTTAAAGAAATCTGGTATTAGTTGAATGTATGATATGGTATGAGATGTATGATTCTAATTTTTTAACGGTGTAACTTTTACCTTTTAAATTCTGGCATAGAAAAGCATAGACATATATAACATTTTAATGGTGTGATATGAAATTAAATTAGCACTACAATGTGTAAAGGCCACTAAAACACATTTTACAACACTGCGTCTTGTGAAATGAGGTTTTAAATATCTGAGTGCAATTATTCAACTATTTAGATGTTAAGTCTTCACTATTTGTGATGTGCACAAAGTGGTGTGGGCATTTATTTGCAAGAGTTTTAGTTGGAACTTTTTAGTTTGGTTTTCTACATTTCTTCAATTTTAGCAGTGCAAAAAAAAAAACTAATGCCATCAAAAAACCATCCAGCGTGTTGAATATAAATGTTTAATCTGACATTTATTTGCAGTCCAGTGGGTTTCATTTGAATGATTTAAATCTGCTGAAGTGTTTACCCTCAGCCCAAGTTGTCAACAGCCGCCGAATTGTACAATCTGTGAAGGAGAGCAAGCTCTCACTAAATTTTAGAGACAGTTCACATGTGCTTAATACAGAGGAAAACAAGATGCATGCAAATGCTGTGATATTCTTAACACCCAATTACAAATTATTATGCATAAGAATCTAAACTAAAAATGTTTTTTTTAGCTATTTACCTTTTTCATTTGGAATGTAATTTTAGTTATAAGATATTGTAGAAGTTTTTATATTTTATATTTATAACTCACATTCCAGCAGTTTCACAGATGGCAAAACCAAAAAGTTGTTATATTTTGAAATCTTTTTTTTTTTCTTTTTTTTTTTTAAATAAACATTTTTTTTTTATCTAATTATGTGGTGTTTTTTTATAGCCACAAATATCATTGGGTCAAACTGAGCCGGCTGAAGACAGGGTTGTCTTAATGATAAAAAATTTGACTGTACACCACATGTGTCATGTGGCCAGCCGAGAATTTCAGAGAGAACAGAGGTGGTTTGCCAACCAGATCTAATGAAGGGCCTGTGGAAGATGCCGACTCCTGAACACGAGAAGCGAGGAAGGGGTGAAGACATATAGATTCTTAAGTCTGCTGAAGTGTAATTCTCACATATGCTTTGGCAGAAGCCCAACCAGACATAAAGTTCATTTTTCAGCTATAAAAACCTTGATTCGAGCACAGAAAGAATTGGGAATTTCAATAAAGCTTAAGCCCTACTTTATTTTCTCTGTTTGAAATGTGTTGACTTGCCAGTCCCTTGTGGGTGTTTTCACAGGCATGCAAGCAATCTTTCGAGTTATTATTTCTTCTTCTGTTTTCCTTGTTACTGTAAGTTTATGAGGATGGTGCCCATATATTCCCAAAATGCTATGCAGAAGGGAAAATAAAACTCACCCTGGTGTAATAAACAATTTGATTTTTAATAAGCGCAGCATGACTCGAACATCGGGATGCTCTTAAACACGTACTGTCACGGTAATGACTATGTTTCATACGGGACAGTTAAAAGGATATTACTGGGAGAGCTGGTGTTGGTTAGTCTCTTTCGTTTTATTGTTTGCTCATATGCAATCGTACTGCACGCAAAGTATAATCTGACTGCCCTGTAGTTTACCCCTCAGATGAGCAGGAAAATGAATGAAAGCTGATTAAAATACTCAACAACAGTTTTGTCCTTAGCCACAGCCAAATGATTAAAATATAGAAAATGCATGAGAGTGTGAGATTTTATGATTACTTCAGTAGACTAGAAAAGCAACGTCTTACCTGTTAGCTGGACTCAGCTTATAGGCCAGGTTTAAAGCTGTGCTAGAGAGAAATGTATATTTCCCAGAAGTTTCAAATCTTCTCTACTAAAATATTTTTAAATTATAGTATGCATTTATTTGTTTTAGCATTTACAGTAACAGCTGTTAAATGCAATTTCCACTATAAACTATGAAAACAGTGCATTTCATATTAAGATATTAAGATTCTTGTCTGAGTTTAATAAAACAATAAGCAAACAAAAATTGTTACAAATTAATAATAATAACCACTAACACATAAAATTTTTTGTTAATTTTACAAAGATTGTCTAAAAGACCTATTGGTGTGCCGGCATACTGTGTTTTGCAGTGCAGAATTGTCTTTTAATTCTCAAACACACACTAAGGCACAATTGCATTATAATAATCAAAATATTTTTATTTTATTTTACTAAATGTAGTACTAACTGTAGAATATATTGCAACACTCTGAAGTGCATCAACGCAACAATTTTGCCAGGAGGGGAAAAAATTATATTGGAGCTTATTTCCAGTGATGTGATAGAAAAAATATATATTGAATGCACCAAAAATATCTACATTTAATAAAAAAAAGTTTCAAAGGCATCTACATAATTGGCCTCCAAATGTTATGGTCCTTTACATTGGGTCAGTGGTGTGTAAAATACTAAACAGGGCTAAACAGCTAAACAGGGATGCTCTATTATTATCCTCTTGATTTTAGGCTCCGAGCTTTCTGGGAAGGATTCTTAAGGCAATCAAAGTCAGAAAAGTCAAAGTGTGCACTGAAATGTAAAAGTTCCCATTTCGTCAAAATAATAATAATAATAATAATTAATGATAATAATAAAAATAACATTCTTAAAAACAGGCTTGACATCACTATTTGTCATACAATAGCATCATAAAAGCAATTTTAAAGTGGATATAAAATAATAAGTAATAAATAATAAGTATTAATGCCGGGCTCTCTGAGAGTTAAAGATGCATGGACATGTGATAATCCAGGGTTAATCTGTCACGAGACCCGTGTGTGATGTTCAGGGGTTAAAACAAAGATGCGCACGAGAGAGTCGCTGTTTCACTCCACAGACACGATGCGCTCTTCCACACAGTGCGCTCGCTCATCTTCGTAGGACCTCAGTCAGTGGTCAGTGTACACACATACACACACACTTTGCATCTTCTCCCCGCGGAGGCTGCTCTTCAGCACCCGGCGCGAGAACAATTCCCCAACTTCACTTCACGAGCGCTCGAGACGCCGCGCGCGCACACTCACATTCTGTCACATTCATCGACGGTAAGCTCACGCAAGAAAACCTCTGTTGACTGACTGTCTCTGAAAAGAAGAAGTAGAGAGAGAGAGAGAGAGAGAGAGAAAGAGAAAAAGAAAGAGAAAGAGAGAATTTCTCCTCACCGAGCTGCTTATTTTCTCTGTCAAGCGTGTATCATCCGCTGTGTGGTGAAAAGCGCAGACCTGCGTGGGACCAAATGGGAACCGTCCTCTGAAAGGTAAAAGTTACCTCACACCTCTTCAATATGATGTCTTTGTAGGTTATGCCTGTTTGTTCTTCTTTCTTTTTTATTTGTTTACATTGAGACATACCTTTATGCGAAGTGAGAAACTCATAAAAACGGGTGGCGAGTGTGTGTTTGTAATTCATGTTTTTAGTGGCTGTTCATGAACACAAACATGAAATTTGTATTTATGTGCAGAACATACTGTTATTTTTGGATAAATTGTAAGTGAATATGATTAGATATTATTTCTCAGTCTCATACGGATTGCTCAGCAGGAGCTCAATTAATCGTCTGATACCTGTTGATGCCTCACATAACACTCATTAAAGTATCTGTAGCTACAGTAATTACCTCCCTTGAAAGAAACAAAGAAAGAAACAAAACAAAAAAAACTTTGCACATTCCTGATAAAAAAATAAATAAATTCTAATCCAATGCGAGATTAATGGAATAAAAGCAAGCAAAATAATTGAATTGTCATTTATGTTTTTATATTGATCACCTAGCATATAATTTTGGCTGCTGTTTTCCTTCTAGATCCACCCGAACAAAGACTTAGGAGAAACTGTGGAAGGAAGTTTCGAGTTTTGCTTGCGATCTGCGTAGTTGGTCATTAAGAGTTAGTTAGTTTTGCTTCTAGACAGGACATATAAATATGTTGATTACAGAGTAATACAATAGCCTAATTGGTTTTGGTAAGCATGCAACCTACTTATTTTTCAACAAGATAATTGGCTAATAACAAATGTGGATTACAGTATAAATTCTTTCTACTTTTATAGTGATTAAAATAGACTACACAATAAACATGACATTGGATACTCACAATATATTGACAATTCAATAATAGCAATAACTGTGTATATAAATGTTGAAATCTAAATTTTAGATCCTAATTTGTTTGATTTTGTGCTGAAACTAGAACGCTCTGCATTTCTTTCTTGCAAACAATTAGTAATAGTAATATATGCAAACAATACACGGTTTTTCCTTAGTCAAGAAAACGATTTTGTATATATTCAATAAAATATTGAATAAAAGCTAATAAACAATGCAGTACAAAATTCGGAATATCGGTTAAACCGATTATCGTTGTTTCCAAATAGTTTGTTATTGATAATGTTTTTATCAACTACAGTATAGCCCACTATAGCTATACAGTAGCTTTCAATCATCATTCTTTCTACTAGCAAAAGTCTTGTACAGCCTCTTAGAAATTAGCGTCTAAAGAAATTTACACTTAACAATAAAGAAACATTTTACCTGTGCCATTTATATATTGTATATAGGACTGGTTGTACAGTAGCTGTGTAACATTTCCATGTTAATATCCGCATGAAATTCCTGCTGCGCTTCAGTGTGACATTTTAAAATTAGCTATACATTCTAAGCAATGTTGGAGATTTACAGTAGACTTGAGACACTGATAAGATCAATATTTATTATGTCTATCACAAACCATAGTATTTCGTTCATAATATAGTGCAGTATGACTCCATCTTGAATCTGCCATTCCTGGCAGGCAAGAATTGAAATGTTCCCCGCACATGCACCTCAGAAATTTAATAGCACTACTCAGAGACCGTGTTTAAATTGAGTTGATCCAAGAAACGCGTTATTGAAATTGCTATACTTCACACTTGTAAATGTGTTATTTCTCAGTAATGGGTAATCATGAGCACTGTTCCCGCATTCAGATGCGTCTGATGTCCTTACAGAGGAGTTTTATTGCAGATGATAGTCTTTGCACTAGTTGAAATACCTGGAAACGGGCCCAGGAACAGGTGCCAAACAACACAATTAAGGGATCAATAGGGTGGTGAGACAGCTGGAGAGAGAAAGTAAGAGAGAAAGATAGGGTGGGGGGATCAGGTGGTAGAGAGGGGCAGAGAAACCAAAAGAGATGTTGTAATTAAGGCTAAATGGGGGTGAAGAGACACAAGAGAATGCATCCAAGCGGTAATTTGTTTTTTATTGAATATATTTATCAACATTAAATGACTTTTTTATTTTGGAAACAGGAAAGTAACTTTAGCCTGGGCTGGCCACATACATAAATCTGATGATTCAACGTAGCAGCGAGCAGCTGTTGTGCTCATGAGGGCATTTTCCGAGCGCAGGGGTAGTTGATGGATCATGGCCGCACCACACTCATTGAAATTGATTACCAATATGCATCATTTGTTTTCTTTATTGCACCTTTCCTCATTTAGAAAGAAACTCAAGAATTTAATAACATCAGTCACTCACTATGAGTTCTGGGATATATTACAGCTTACAAATAATTACCACTGGAAATTCAGTTTTATTATTTTATTTTATTGTTTGTTTAGAATCAGTTGCGCTTTACTTTTCAAGTAGAGCTCATCAGTGTGATTGCTCAACTGCTGCTAAAAGGCATTATAGCATGTTGGAAAAAATAGTCCTTATTGCGTGTGAAACACTGCAGTCAATGACTGCTGTATCTCATAGAGGCATCAAGTATATTTAAAGTCAGGTTTAAATACACTATTTTGCTTTGTACCTGTCAAACACTGAAGCCATGCAGCTTGGAGCATGTTACTACTGAATGTGTTTTATAGTTTGTATTCTGAGCGTGTTTGAGAAGAGACCATTTCATGACCCTTGCAGTAGCCATATAAGTTCACAAGAGATAGTGGTCTGATCCCTTCCTCTGAAGTTACAGACAGTCTCACAAATCTCTTGAGTGTTGCTCAAGATTGAAGCTTTATCAACTGCTCACGTGTGCCAGCCTGCAGGAGGACCTCTGAAATGTTTAATTGCAGCTGGAGATACCTATAAGGCAGCGACGGTGTATCACGTATTCGCACCAGCAGTGTTCTGATTTAGGGGTGTAATTTCCTAATTACACTTCTTTAATTAAAGCACGGAAGGAGGTTATAGCATTGTTCGATTTAATTCTCTGTAAGTCTTTTCATTCAAAATATAACTCAATACCGCAGGATGGTGCCTAATTTTTTTCTTTTTCTTTTCTTTCCAAATTTGACATTAAATTGCTTTTTCTTCTAATGTAATGATACAATAGACAAGGATAACACAATGCATTGGTTTTCCACAATCAAGCGGTCTGGATGAAAATGGCAGGTCTCTATCTGTACTGTACCTGGGAGGTTAGTTTTGACAAGTAAATCTGACAGATGTTTTTGACTTTGGTGACCTCATGTTTTTTTGCAGCCCTTTCATGTTCATTCCTGGGTATGTGTGTGACAGTTTTTTAATGCCAAACTGTGATGTATTGATGGAGTCCTTTTCTGTAGTCTAGCATCTAGTTTACATTTTTAAAGTATGTTCTTTAAACCCTTTCATTTTTTTTAATGTAATAAGTATAATTGGCACTAAAGCTGGACAAAATAAGTGTATAGACATGTTTTTGTGCTGAACTAAAGAAACTGAAAAAGCTAAATTAGGCCAAAACTTATCAGAACAACAGCTATGGTGTTAAATAGCATGTCAATATTAGTGGCTCTGTTTAATCCATACTTTAAAAGATTTTTTTTTTTAATTCTAGTTTTTCTTAGTGTACACTTCTGAAAGTCACAGTCCAACATTCCAACTTGAATATTTCAGTTAATGAAAGTTTGGAGGTCCAGTTGAATGGTTTCTCTTGTAAAGGATTGCAGTGATGTGAATGTTTTTCATTTGCACTGTGTGTAGCACACATCATTAAGCCACATAATAATTAGCAATACTAATTCTTGGATGTTTTCTATATACTATGCATTTACCTACATTCAAGTCAAGGAGAAGAGCCAAGCAAAGCATGGCACTGGGGAAAAAAAGAAAACATTGCGGTTTCATTTTCTGTAGTTGAGGTGAGGGGTCTGAGATATGTTGCAGGGGTTCATAGGTAGCTTTTTTCTTTTTCTTTTTAAGAACCAAAGAATTTGCAAGACATCGCACTGTGTGAAAGGCCAGACTTGCCAACAGACAAGTATGGAACCCATGTACAAACAGCATTTATTTATATTAATTGATCTTGGAAATTACATTTCATGGAATCTTTATGGCTGAAAAATATTTTAATTTTCTTCTCAACAGAGGCTTCATATTGTCAAGTTCACAGTTGTTAAACCTTTCTCGGCTGACCTCGATAAAATGATAGCGAATGTGGATTGTGAAATGAAAATTTAAGGGGAATAATACGGAGAAGTCCTTAATCCATTAAGAGTAAACATAAATATGAACCGTAACTCAGTGAAATGTCACATGAGATTTTTGTGTGCCGGAGGTCAGCTATCAGTGCAATGAAGTGGCCAATGTTTTGAATGCTGCTTGTGTCTCCAAAGTGACACCGCTCTAGGTCCCCAAAAGCTGGCTGTGGACAGTTTTGGAGGGCAAGGAGTAGAAAAAAAAAGGTGCGAGTTAAAACGGTCTCTGTCAGTAACTTTATTGGAGGCTGCAGCAGAATACATTGTTTCATTTAAATCATGCACATTACTAACATCAGCAAGGGTCAGGTCATCATTCAGTTTAAATGAAAGTCATTCAAGCCATCTGTCAAAGAAAATGGAAATGCAGTATGAGGGCTTTTCCTGTCTCTGCAGTTTAATGACAGGTGCAATTTTACCAGAACAGACACAGTCTCATCTTGTATGCAGTAAATGACACATGGTGCTGCTTTGTGCTGAAAATAATAGTAATAATAATTAATGAACAAATTTAAAGAAAACAATAACATTTTGTTAAAATAAATAAATAAAGCACACTTAAAAATGTAACATATTTATGATTCTTCTTAGCTAAAAATACTGAATTATATTTAGGATATATGCTTGCACCCTGTCCCCGACTACATACATTTATATATTGCAGTTAAACAATGTCATTTATTATTAATAATCAAACAGCTGCCATTGCCATATCTAATGTTATATTTGTCTAAAAGTTCAATATACAAAATAAATATTGTCGCTATTCATATGTATGGTTATTGGATTTTTGCATTGCCATTATATTGTTACACTTGTATTTTAGTAGTTTGAGCATATGAAAATGTTTTAATGCAAATTTTGATTTTTGCTGTTTAAAAGCAGTAAACTGGGATTTTAATAAGGTCACTTTGACTGAATTTTCATGATAAAAGGTAATATATCTCTGTGTTTTGCTACCTAACCTCTAAGCGTCGAGTAGAAACAATGGAGCTGTAACAAGTGTTCTTATCATTCATTTATTGCTTTTGGTTTTTCTCTCTCAGCAAGGGTTCTGTTGCTTTGTAATTGCTCAACTTCCTTTGTAATTACTAGTTGGTTGTACAAATCCAAAAGAGACAGAGAACATCCCGATTTCTCTGTGTGTGACTGGCATGCCTGCAAATCAAAATCAATACTGCAATGTATTGCTCATTCTCTACTCTTCCCAGAATTTCTAATGGTGAATTTTCTGGCCATGACTTTATTTTTAACAGCTGCAAAAACTTCCTTTTATTGTTACACGGTAGCTTTTTAGAACGAAGAAGAGATGACACATTGATTGATGTCTAAATTGATGATTCCCCCCTCGTCCCCTTCACTTAAAATTAAGGACATCAGAAAGAATAAAAGCCGGATAGCCGAAGAGTGGCATCTCTGATGGAACTGGGATGTGAGAAATGAACGGCAGAGTGAACTGGGATTGACTAGACTGCTCAAAGACAGCAGTGCTGATTTGAAATGGTCTCTGTTGGTGCTGAAGAACATATCTGTGTATGGTAGCTTTCCAATTATCATCTTGCTAATGCAGTTTTATTTGTATAAAGAAATAGAATCACACATTTCATTATTTTACTTTCGTCTTTCACGGTTTTAAGTTAAGATTGAATTATATCATATGGCTAAATTTTACAGCAATCAGATGTTTTATATATGTTTTTTTTTTTTCCTGTAATATGTTGACATTTAAGAAAAGACATGCTAGAAAAGTGGGCTTGATACACTTGGTCATCTGCGTTTCTGCTTGCTCTTTATACTCTTGATATGTATAGTTTGGCAGCATGGCAGCAAGTGGTTATTGCCAATGAATTTATCTCATAGCCATCATTCATTTAGTATTTCTTGAGTCTGCTGGCATTACATTCTTCTACCAGGGTTCATGTGGCAGTGTTAATGCATGCATGTTTTATGTATTATGCATGGTATCGCAACATTTTAACCAGTATAACAGAATAAGATTATGATAATTTGTCATTTAAATATTAAATCTAAAATAATATATGTAGCATCTATAGCAATCTATAATAGATTATCTTGAAACTGATGTGTAGTGTATAATTTCACTGATTTAGTTCTTTACGGTATGCTAGGGTCTAGATGCTATGCTATTGATCCCTATTAAATTGACTGTGTTGTAATAACTAATGTGACATATAATTAAATATGACATTTTTATTTTGTAAATAAATGCTATTTCTGTTTTTTCCCCAAGACATTTTTGGATTTCGCTTCAACCCAAAATTTCCCAATATTTTTAAAACGTCATATATGTTAAAGTAGTGGCCTTTAGGTTGTTGTTAAAATGACATTCAAAGTGTGTTGCATCTCTTTGCAAGTTTCGTCATGCTCTTATAACTGCATTAAACTTCCCAACAGCAATCTGTTGCCCATTCTGTGGGGACTACGGAGTTAGTAGGGGTGAAAATTGCCCTTTCTCTGGGTGATAATTTGCCGAAAGCCTCTCCATTTGACATTATAGGTGGATATGAAGTCAGCACTGGCTCTTTGGGCCTCGTATTTGTCTCCTGACCTGTGGCAGCAGTGAAGGGTGATGCTTTCTCCCCCCTAGACACAATGGTTTTTGAGAGAGGTGAAAACCAGCTGTCTGTCACCATCTGCCTTTCTATAAAAACTCAACCTCTCCCAGTTGTGTGCCATGTGACATTCAAAATGTTTTTGGCACCTTTTAATGGGAAGCAGCACAGGAACTATTGTATGTGTATGGATCGGAACTGTCTTCCTTGCTCGTTTTCAGTCATATGGATGCAGAGGTACTTCTTCTAGAGGCTTTGATTGGCTTACACTTGTACGCCTCCAATAATCAGAACTGGAGAATAGAGAGATTTCTTATTAAGATGAGGGGATGCCAAGCTTGCTTTTAAACAATGAAAAATTTCAAGACTCGTTTTGTGTATTATTCTTTGGAATGAAGTGATTTGAAATGTAATAGGTTTTAATCTGGCATGTCAGGCAGGAAATTGTGCAGTCAGGCTTCACCACTCTAACAGTATTGAGGTCAACAGAGTATTTGAAATTCTGAATTCAGAAACAATATAGGTGCGTTGTATATAGATACAGACTCTGGAGAAATATATTAACCTTCTTTGAAAGGCGTGATGACATCAGGATATTTGATGAGTGGGCGCTAAAATGAAAAACGTATATAGCTGGAAGCTTTTCTGCCTAACAGTTTCAATTCACTCTTCCTTGTGGACTTGAATTGTAATTAAGTTTGGGATTTCAGTCAGATATCTCTAACTATAGCAGCTTGATTTACATATAGTCGAGAGCGGTTCAGCTCTCACATCAGTTCATTTTTGAAATAGCAGACAAAGTTTGATCAAAACACACTTTATTTCATCCTTGATCTTCTCTATTTGATGAGACATGCACTTGAATGTATGCTGTGTTTGAAAGCTTTGCTGTCTTGGATTGACTGTACTTTGTGTACTGTATGATCTGTATGGCAGTTCTTGAGTGGAATTATGCTTTTCTTAATGGCAATTTCTTGTATTTGTCGGTAGACGCCAGTATATGTTGAAGCTGAGTTGTAATAAAGTACTTTATATTGTTTGATTGAATTGAATGTTTAGTCTCACCGATAGGTGTGCATTCATATGATGCACAAAAAGAACCCAGCTCAAATTTATACTTAGTTGTTTTTTTTTCCAAGTTGCCCACAGACCTTGAAATTGATCTGCCATAAATATTTAAACACCTTTCCTTCATTAACCTGAGGACACAAAGATCTGATGTGCCTTTAAAGACCAAATTTTAATGAAACGTTTTCATTGAAAAGGCATTAGCTTACATGCTTACCGTGGCTTGGAGTTTTTAGCAGTACATTAAAGCATTCCTGGTGTGATTTTACACAAGCATCGGCAAGGTGGAGATAGCACTGCATTAAGATCAGGGAACTGAGGAGCAAGCAGCCATTGGCACTCTGACCCCTTTAATTGTGTCCTCTCATCTTTCCGCTGTGCTTTCCTTTTCCCTTCATTTCTCTCTCCAGCCCACAGCTACTTGTAATTACAGCATCTCTCACTTTGCTCCCCAGCGGCACATCAGCAAAGTGTTCTTATGACAAGGCAGGACTCATCGTGCCACGGTTAAGAGCTGAAGCCTGTTTCTCACACTGTTTAGCAAAGACTGTCAAAATATCTCTCCACTTATGGTCTCAACCGCAGGCCCCGTTACTTCAGAGTTTACCATTGTGTTTCTTTAGGCATATTGACATTTGGCTGTTTCTAAATAGAAATTGGCAGGTAAAGACTAACATCAAATGGGAGTCAACCCCTAACTATGACAGATTTTATATGGATGATGAAAAGAGGTCTGATCGTGACAGTAATCGTTATTATAGAAATGAGGAAAAAACCCATTAGTCATGACCAAGCATTTGCATCAGGGTGCTAATTCCAATTGGCTAGAGTGGTGCCCTGCAGCTCTCTTGTGAAAGTGTCATTCATTATCAAGTTGAATTCTCATTGCCCTCTGACTGTCTGTTAAGTAAGAGGCTGTCTCATTCATATTAGCCATTGAGCCTAATGTTTATAGAGCTGCTTGCTTGCTGAATATGTTGTGCCACTTCTCCTTTTCCTGTTTTACATGTTAAACACATTGCTTGCTGATCTTGACCTTGGTAGGATGCATCGATAAAATGAAAAATGTTCCAATGAATTGACAAAAGGAAATTCATAACGATGGAGCTGAAATGAGAGCCTACTGTATAATATGGGAAGACAATGGCTGTCCCATTGTTATATATGTGGTTCCTCTTGATGGCATGTCGTTTTTCTAATTCAGACATGAGTAATTACAGCTGGACTTGCCTAGCTAATAGTGACCTACAAACAGCTGAAATTGGAGCAGGATAAATGAAGTGGCCATCTAACGGAGCCCTCAATTATGCTCTCCATAAATAGATGCTTGAATACATTGATCTATTTTTTTTTTGTAAGTATGCTGAAAAGAAGCAACACAGTACTACGCAAAATGAATCAGCATCATCACAGAGCTTTTTGACATTGTTTGAGGTTGTTTTTGACAAAGTATAATTTATTTCCCCCTTGAGTTAGTGATAACTTGTGCGTTTCCTTTCTTCACATTGTGTTTTTGACACTGTTTTGTGCAAAGAATGTTAAAACCATTATTCCATGTTTGTCCCAAGACATTGTTGTCTGATTCTTTGTAGATCCTCATTTTAAACATTGCTCACAGTAACATATTTTCATTTATACACAGTATTATACTGAAAGGCACAAACTTCACCAACTCTGTTACAATGAGATGTTCTAAAATATTCAAAACATTTCTACTTCTATAGATTTTAAACAATCATCTTTATGTTCTGTTCATTACCTCTTCATTTTGACAGTAGCATGTGCGCTTTAGGTTTATGGCTTACGGCGTTTTTTTGCCTAATCCCTCGCTTTCGAATATATGTTTTCTTCTTTTTTCCTTCCAGTAATTTTACTCGATTTGTTATAAACCAAGGAAGTAATCACATAATCTATCACCAGACATTTTGTTTTGAAGGACCCAGTATGCGCCTGGTAAAATTAGAGCACATTTTACTAAATGGACCATTGGGAATTTATTAGGTTAATATACTGTTCACATAATGAGCAATATGGAGTGCTTTGCTTGCGTGGATGCATTGTGGCTTGTTGTTTGTTTTGGATAAGTTAATAATTGAAGGGATAATTTAATTATTTATTATAAATTATAGTCACCTTTGACAAAGAAACACTAAAACGTAAAATAGTTTTAAAAAATCAGTAGTGGCATTGATTACAAGAAATGCCAAAGCTTGCTTATTTAGCTAGAACCTGGCATTCAAAACAAGTTTTCTTGCCAAATTTGAAATTCTCTAAACATGAATGTAGTTTTTGATTTGAGCTTCTAATCCCCCCGTCCCTTTTTTTTCTCCACCTCTGATATTAAGAATACCTTGACGTTTTTTTCTGTGGTTCATCATGTTCCAAATGCATTCAGGCATGACACACTGCACGTGTCATAACCAGCCAGGAAGATTATTGTGCTAAATGAGCGGCATTAACGTCTTTGATAAATTGTTTTTAAATCTGCTTGTAATTTCATTGGCAGTAAATTTCCACAACTCAGAGAGCAGTCATCTATTCCTCAATATCAGTTTACATGACCCCTCCCAACTTGGCTTCTAACTGTGTTAGCTCCGAAACTAAAGTGGTCATTAGGTGCTTTTTTTTTCTCTACGGCTCGGCAAGTAATGTTGGTAAAATGCTAATGCTTAATAATGATCCCTTCGTCCATCTCTGGATTCCTTTTCAGCTGAATGGCAATGCATCAAAACATAAAGCATTTTGAGGCTCATTAAGGAGGCATTAGACGATGAGGTCTGCGGAGCGGTCACACGGGCCTGGTGATGGATGTGAAAGCGATCCTCTGCTGAAACCCGGTTAGGTCAAATCTCTGCGGTAAAGAGGGCTGCTCTTTGACATGAGGAGGAGGAGGAGGAGGGCCCGCCACCGGACCCGGCCCATCAGAGCATCATTAGTGTCCACTTTGAGCCAGTGACAGGAATTCCATTCCAGACTGAACTTCAGACCTGAGTGTGGGGCGCTGATAGCTTGCAAAATCACACGCATGGGAGTAATAAAGCGCTTTGTGCAGTGTTGAAGCTGTCTTCCAGCATATATGCACAAGTATATATTTTCAAAATCAATGGGTTGTGTGAATGCCATTGTAAAATAGCTGATATATGCGCAGTGACTGCACAACAAATTCCGTATTGATATTTCTAACAGTAACTGTAAAGAATATTAATTTATGCTGTGCTTAAACCTGACATGAGCAACAACCGTGACGTGACAAAACCAAAGCGCTCCCTTTATAATTAACAAAGCAGTCTGTACTGGAAGCATGCTCTGCACCGTCTGTGGAGTACATTATAGTTTGTAGCTTAGTGTCAGATTTCATGCTGCAGATATACCACAGTCTAAAAGGTCCAGCAGAATCTCTACTGATTAATGTATTTCTACTATTGGAAGTACTTTATATGTTGCCAGCAGTACTATAAATAATATTTTACAAATACAAATTTTAACGTAATTTTCAGTATTCTTCAAAATCCCCTTATCTTGACAAAGTCTTATCAGCCTCCTCTAAAGATTTATTCTCTACTTGACAAACTTGTCTTCTCGTTTCATTGATCAGCATTAGAACTGAATACTCCCATGAACCACTGTAGGCTTAAAAAACTCTTTGCCGGACACAGCATAATCAGTCCACATGCCTTTGACTATTGATTTTAGATACTCTTTCTCTAAACTTGTGATTATCTATCTGAGGTTAATGCAGTAACAAACATTAGCATGCTCCTTTTTCGAGTCAGGGTGGTTTGTTTTGCCACGGAAGAAACCTAAGACTGTGCTTTTTAAGATATCTGTCAGGGCTCCTCTTTAGTCAGTAGAGCACAGTAGCAGAAATATTCATAATTACCTCGACTCCTTTTTCTCTAAACTCTCAGAAGTCTGTGCTAAAAGCAGACAGTCTCTTCCTGGAGTGTCATATACAGCACTTCCCCTCTCTTTTAATTTTCTGTATCAGTGTCATGTTGCAACAGTGACAGAATATGCTTTTTATTATGGCATGACAGGCGTTTATGGTGCTAAAAATCTGTCTCTTTATAGTACCTAGAGTTAGCTTTTTATCAACATTGTTGATATGACAAGTCTGTTGTTCCACATTGTCACATCCGCCTCATTACCATAATCACTTAATTGATGAATGCTCCCTTTATTAAGCATGAAAACCTTTCTTTTTACTGAAATATAAGCTTAAGAAAATGTGTCCCTGCACATGTTGATATGGCTTTGCAACTGTAGTTTACTGAGTCATGAATGCTGGATTTCTGTGTTCACAAGTATCGACCCAAAAGCTGGTCAATATGGCTCCTTTGCCCATGTATTTGGATCCAACTTATGTCCCTTGTCTCTAATTTTAAGAGCCTGTTTGCTTGTTTATTTCTCCTGGTGTGGGCACACTAGTCTTCATTGCTGTCAGCTATGTCAGTAGAGTGTTAAAGAGAAGACCGGGCTTGGAAACTGTGGCGAAGAAACACTCCTCTGAAGCCCTGCTCACCCGCTTATTTTACGATGCTTCATAAAAGTGTCATCATTGGTGTCAATGCAATGGTGTCCTCTGCGTCCTATTTCTGCAATTTGTGACAGCTTATATTGCTCAAAACCACACGGCTTCAATGAAAGCCTCAAGGCCGCTACCCCTTCTGCCCCGTAACTGCTCGTCCTAGGTTTGTTTTTGATTGGTGTACTCAAAATGATTTAAACTCCCAAAATGCCCAGCTTGTAAGATAGGGAGTATTAAACCTTCTCCATTTATGGCTGACTACAAAAAGGCATGAGTTCTTCCATCCCAAGACCAAGATAAAAGATACTCAACTTACATCCCAGGTTATCATTTGCTTGGAATCCTCCGGTCATCTTTTGATTTAAACCTAATATAAGCAAAGAGAGCGTGTGTGTGTGTGAGCGAAGCATGTGCATACAGTCCAAAATATTGATCGACATGATTTTTCATGTATTATTAAGGATATGCCTCATTCTCGACCAGATAACACTGGTTTGTTGTTTATAGATTCGATAGCTTATGAATGCAGAGAGACTGTGCGTATGAATGAGAATTTGAGCCAAAAATTGATACCGTAAACCATTCTAGGCTTCTTTAGATCATTGAGGTAGGGTCTATATTTTCCTCTTAAAGATTTTGTATTTCTGTAAACCATGAGAGAAATTGAATAACAATAATAATGGTTTACTGATGGTGACAAGGCCTCTATTTGTTTTTTTTTATACTATTGAAAACTGAATCATATTTAAGACAATTAATGTCACTTTACAAGAACATATAGGCTCAAAGTATGCATATTTATGAATGTAATAGTGACTTCTATTAAAAGAAAATAACTTTTACATATGTTATGTGCAAAACACAGAACACATCATGAGCTTTAAAAAAAAAATAAAAAATCAGTTTAAAGCCCTATTCGGATGTCACTAGTTTTCTAAACTACGTGTGAGTTTCGATTCTTATCACCTAATGTCCGCAATTTTCATGTACCATTTCAGACGAGACTAAAATCTCTGTGTTTATTACAGAGGTGAGAGGGTCAGTTTTGTACATCTGGGTGTCAAAGAGACGCTCTGTATGCGTGCATTGCTATAGTGATACTGATTGAGTACAATTAGTATGATAAAAAAAAACATGATGAAGCTAAATGGCTGGTACAGAAAAACTGTGGTTACTTTAGTTTAACTATTATGTTTTTTTATTTATTTGTTTATTTGTAGTAAACCCATGTTTAATTGTGATCATTAAAACATGTAACCTAGTGCAAAAATGAAAGTGAGTAATCTTACCTGATGCTGATATTACAATCGCCAGTCTTAACAGCTTATGTGATCTGGCTCTTTATTTGTATTTATTTTATTTTATTTTATTTTATTTTATTTTATTTTATTTTAGTTATATATATATATATATATATATATATATAATGTGTATGCGTTAAGAGCATCTAAGGCATATTACATTGGTCAAAACACTCAAGGAAACGCGTTGTATAAAAAAAAATAATATCACCGGCGATCACCGACATCGCATTCAGACGGGATTAGTTTTCTCAGAGGATCACTGAGTTTGCTGAATAACAGTTGGTAAATTGCTCTGGAATTATCACAGAGGTTGTGAGAGAAAAACACAGATATGGCAGATTTGGATGGGATTAAAATCACCAAGTACGTCTGTAAAACAAAAATCTTTCTAACGACCCCCTGTAAAACTAGTCCCGTTTTACGTGAGATGTTAGTCTCTCACTGTCTGTATTATTAATAGAACAGGCAATTGTGTTCAATCTGTTTGAGAGTGTGGATTTTTTTTTCCTTGTTTAATTTTGGTTGTCATGGACAGATATCTTAGAAAATGTTATTTTATATTATAAATTATATTGTGTGTATGTTTACATATGTATGTATGATGTGTCACACCTGATTTTTAACTTCTTTTTTCTGTCAGCTAAAATCTAACATTAATGTTTTATTTTATGGCAAAAATATTCAGGCCAATAAAAGAGTGCATAATTAGTGTTTTTATTTCTGGGGAAAAAGAGGCAGTTAGTACAGTTGATTAGTTGCAGTATTAAGGTCTGATAATCTGCTTAGACAAGTTATTCCCTTCCTTTGTGTTGCCAAATTATAAACAAATATGTCACAAAGGTTTTAATTTTTTAATTTGTCATAACAAAGTTTAGTTGTTAAATGTGTTCTAATAAATGCAGCAATGCATGTGTCAGCTATCAGATGGGGCTCAATTTAGACAATTCTATTTCTAAAGTCTCCTGAATAAGGACAACCAGTATTAAGGGACACAGTAGTTAACATTATAGTGCACTACAAAATAATTGTTTTGATAGTCAAAAAGAATAAATTGTGACTATTCAATTGAAGTGGGTCTACATGAGTTATTTATTTCATTGGCTTATTTACAGTTGACTTTTATTGTATGTATTTTATTTATTTATGTTTATTTTTACTTTGAATTTGACAGCATGAGCCCACTGATTAACTGTTAATTGGGTAATATGTTATTGCTGCCTTGCAGTCACAATTGCAATAACTATTACTTTTTTATTCTTGCAATACTGTGACAAATCTGACTGACTATGACTGAATGACTAAATTATAATATTATAACAATATTAATCAAATGCAAATGGATATGATTTAACTTGATTAATTTGTTTTGTATTTGAAAATATGCATTTTGTCAGCATGTGTTAATTTTGTAGTCTATACATTTTGTCATTTGTGCCTATTAGGAACTGTGCCTTTTGAAAAGCACTAAGCAGCAAAATATTTTTTTATTGATGATTTTTTTTTTCTTGATATTTGCAAATTTTTCAAGTTTTCTAATTTAGTCAGAATAAAAAAAATAAAAATTTGCTTTAAACGAAAGATGAATTTTGAAATAAAAGATAATTCATTGCTTAAATTATTGGGAGGCTGTTGTATAAGAAAACAGGTTAAAGTTAGATTTCAGCTAGATTTATGTGGTCACTTTTCCCAAATGTGCCAATGAAAGAGTTTTGTTGTGTAAATTATTTAAAAGAGGGTACTTAAAAGTTTCCACGGTATTTATGTGTGACAGTTTCTAGAAAAGCATGTGTAAAAGACATTTTGCACAACAGACATTTTTTACTATGCGAGAAATACACAGTGACAGCACAATGACGATGCACATGTGGCTTATTCAAACTGCTGTTTAATTGGTTGCCCTTGTCATGGGAACAACATCCTACTTGTCTGTGTGCAACACCTAATACAGAGATTTACAGATGGTACAATGCTCTGTTTTGTGACATTGTGTCTTGCCTAGGCAATTTAGAAGTGTAACTGAAGTGACAGAACCAGTAAAAAGGTTCAACGGCAAGCACTCTCAGCCGTACTATATCACGTCAGCATCTATTGAAGAGAACAAATCTAATCTTATTTACAGTCTTTATTTGCCTTGACAAATGTGTGATGCTTATCAGTACTATTCGAGACTTTAAGCTGTTTGTAAAAGCAATGCCTTATTCCCTTAGGATACTGCCAGCCGTATAGATGTCAGGTCAGTTCAGTGAACACAAAAGGCAGTAAGTGCTTGTTGCAATCCGTGTCAGTAGGAAAACACACAAGACGCTGCTGCTCATGCAGTGTAATACAGCAACCTTTGGGAAACTGGATTGATTTGTCATGAGTCTGGGCTTTTTCTAGAACCTGTGCCTTTATCTCATCAGTGGAGAATTGACCAGAGGTCACGGCATTCATGTGGGTCACCGACAGACAGCTTGATCAATGCCTGTGGGTGTCTGAATGAAAGTTATCTGAGCTTACTTGTGGATGTTCTTAAACTATGAGGACATTTGAATCATTAATAGTGAAAAGCGAGATGCTCTAAGACTAGTTTGCTTTACTTTTAGATTGTGTGTTGCACTCTGGATTTAAATGTAGTAAAGTCATGCAATGAGTCTTTTTCTTTTTATAATTACTTTATATTTATGTAATATTGTTTAAATATTTTTCCCGGTACACATTAATTATATGTTTATACTTGATTATATTTTGCTATATATATACTGTATATAATTATTATAATTTTTTTATTATTATTTATTTATTTTTATTTTTTTAGTAGATATGTTAATGTTTTAGATATAGATTTTAGATTTAATTTGTTTATATTTTATAAGCAGACTTTTTTTAGATGTAGTGTTAAAAAGAAGGAACGTCTTTGAACTTGTACTTGCTTGTGTGAAGATTTCTTTGTGGTTGTTGCCGTATTGTAATCATCT
>JAUCNO010000001.1:127018-171032 GCA_032353835.1 Enteromius viviparus | reverse complement strand
ATATAAGTTTTATGAATCCATTCTATAGATCTATTTTTGGCCTGCATGTGTTTTATGATTATTTATGTAAACATCTTTTAAATTAAGCTACACATTTACAAACATAAAATGTCAATAAAATTAAGACTTTTCCAATTGCACATACAAAAAAAATGCATTGAATATTTATGTTTTTCTTTAGTAGAAAACCCTGTAATAAAAACAGAAAATCTTCATCATCTTTCTTTTTTATTATATTATTTTATTATATATTTATATATGTATATATATATACACACATATATATTTACAAATAATTACTTTTTAATGTGTGTGTGTCATTTAATTCGTTCAATTCTAGATATTTAGGTAAAATAAACGCTGCTTAATATTTTTATAGTAATATTTCAAGTAGCCTAATCAATAATCAAATAAAAGGTCAATAAAAACATAACTAAGCCAGACACTCCTTCACTTAAATTTTGAAAATTGAATCAAAAGCAATTTTATGACAGCTAATATTTTAAACGAAACTGGATTGCACTGATAGAACAACAAGAACAAAACTTTCCACCCATTTTTTATATGCGCTAAAAGAAATATGTCAAGGGAAATTAACGTTTTTTTAAGTAATTAACTCAGTTGGCAACAATTTTGAAATTGTAACGTATTAAGAAAGAAAGAAAGAAAGAAAGAAAGAAAGAAAAAAAGAAAGAAAGAAAGAAAGAAAGAAAGAAATTTCAAATAAGTTAGCCGCATGATTGGAATAACCTGTTTATAATGACTGTGATTCATGAGGGCAGATGAATAGTATTAAAATCTCGTAAATGTCCCCTAAATCTGACCTTTTGCCTGTTCCATATCAGTTGACATATCAGATGGGCTTAATACTGATATAAATTAAGCTGAGGCGCTTGTTACGGCTTACCTGTCGGCATATTAGTGGAGAGGCAAGGTGGGAAAACATGTCAGTTTTCAGAGACGGTCAATTATCACAGCTACATCGGCAAAGAGAACAAACGTCTGGCAAAGAAGTGGGGTAACGTGATTTGGGTGGATTTTCCGCCGGTGTGACTGAGCGGCTTTATTTTAAGTCACTGGATTGAGGAAATGTTGAAAATAGCACACGACTCACTTAATGAGACCTCCAGAGGAAAGAAGGAGCCCACCGGTCACTGGACTGACTGGGGGATGGGACATTAGCCTTCAAACTTTTGCAGGATCAGGTATTTCGATAAAAAAAATGGTTCATTTTAACACACTTTAAAATTCAGACTGTTTAATATAACGGAAAAGCTTAAGTGGGAATCATGAAACATAAGGAACATTCAGAACTGAGCAGGAAACTGAAAGAAGAGGTGGTATATAATAATTTAATATATAGGTAGGTTTAGCATATTGATTAATATGCAGCCCATTTAATAGACGACGCGTGAGGAGGTTTATAACGACGTCACTGTTTCAGGAATTTCTTGTAAAATACTGTAATTCTAGATTCTTTGTTAAGGACATAATTGAATTATATAATTTCAGTTAAATAGAATTACAACCATGCGGATTTTCATTGTCACTTGTTTTTATTATTATTATTATTATTATTATTAAGCTACTTTATTTTCTCTCCATTCACCGTTTGCTTTAGTCATGTTAATGCTAATACCTAGGCATATTCATAAATTCTGATAGTCTAATAGTTTTGATTCATGCAACGATTATTAAATACCTCTCTCTTATGCTCAAATATTTGGTTCTGCATAACTTTATTTATTTTTACAAAATTCAGTTTGAAAGGAGATCAGAAGGAGGAGGAGGGGTCTATACCAGGAGTCTGACCAAGTGACCTGCAGGCTGATTATATGTCATTAACTGGAGACTCGGCCTATTTAAATTACTCGAGAACTTCCATTCAGACAGATGAATTACGCCTGAACCTCACACACAACACTTAAACACGAATAAATCATGAACCTTCTTTTGTGAAATTTGTGAAATTTTACACACACACACACACCACTCCCTCTTACTCTCCTTCTTCTGCCTCTCCCCTCATTTCTCTCTCTCTCTCTCTCTCTCTCTCTCTCTCACTTATACACTGACACACAGACAGGAATTGCTAGATATTCACACATTGTTTAACATCGCTGTTATATTTGGCACCTGGAGCAATACACTGTGAACTGTCAAAATTAAAAGACTCAAATGTCAGCTCAAAGTCCTCCGTAAGGCCTCGCAATCAGCACTGATACTCGCATAGCAAAAAAAAAAAAAAATGAATTACAACCAACACTGCTCAGAATTAGCATGTCTTTTGGATTGAGTTCAAATTTTCTGCTCTTTTCTACAGTAGATGTCGTGAAAAATAAACGGTCAATTGAGGATTAGCAGATCCAGGAAACATAATTCTTGTAAAGTGTTTCGTACACAAACATACGGAATAAACATATATTACAGTCAAAATCACTGTCCTGCTCGTGGTGATGTCTAAACTTTAAAGGCATCAATATTTTTTAACTACGCGCTTATTTGGACTAAGCGTCGTTGTTTCCTTATCAAATATAATAAAAAATCCCCATAAGCTGTCGATGGCGAGATCATTTCAGTCGAAGATTTCAAATGCAGTCTAATAGACTCGTGATTTTACAATATTTTATGATACTAACATATTTGATACATTTTAGTTACATTTATGTTTTACATCATTAATCTTTTCTAGCCTACTTGTTTTATGCGTTTATAATGCGTTTCTACTGGTTCATTAAAAACAGCAAGATAGGCCTAACACGGAAATGAAAATAGACCCATTTACCTTACTATTGCCAAATTTAAAAAAAAAAAAAGTTTCATGCACTGAATGTGTATGTAGATTAAACTTTTACACGTGCACACTAGATTTTTGCATTTTTTTTTATCACACTTTGCATAATTTTTTAACTCGTTTTTGACAAGTGAACAGTATAATTATATTCCCGTATCAAAAGCGTTATCCATCTCATGTGCACTTAATAAAAGGATAAATAATTAGGCCTAAGAAATTTTACAGCCGACTGTAGCTAGTTGAAATTATTATATAGATATATAAATGTAATTAAAACACCAGATAAAAATGCACAGCACACTGAATAAAGTTTTAGCATGTTTTAAATGTCAAATCTAGCACTTTGCTATTTTTTGTTTTTCCCTTCCTCAAGAAGCAGTGATACTTAAAAATAAATCAGAAATAAAATCATTTTAAATTAACAAAATCAATCTCATTTAGGTTTCTAGTTTGAATACTACCCGTCTCTATTTTGTTTTGTTTTTTAATGTAGGCTACCAATATACCAACTTAAATACCAACGTTTCTCAGTTTATCTGAAAATAAAATAAAAAGCTATTTTTATTCAGCCAGTTTTATTGCTGCATTAAATTCTTTCAATTAAATGTACGAAAGCCTGGATGTATTGTGGCACACACACACGTGCATTTAAAGTGAATAAAATATATAAATAACTTTGCCACGCAAGCGCGCGCACACGCACGCACGCACGCACGCACACACTCTCACAAAATATCAAGTGAACATGGAACGGCAGCATACGTTACCAGTCCTTTTGCATGTATTTTACATTTATTTTATACATGTTGTATATATATATATGCTATAAGTGAGCTATCTTTGCAAGGGTTCGTGCAATTTGGGAGCGTAAACACCCTGACGTTGCAGTTCATGTCCCTCCTCCTCTACAACGTTATTGGCTGAGAACAGTTTTGACGACATATATGAACCCAAGCAGCTCAAAAGATGTAGCTGACATGGAGATCAAACGGCGGAATTCGCCTGCTTCCACAGAGTGAACCAGGCTGCGAATTGCGTGCACAGCATCGACAGGGATTGGAAATTTTTCCATCCAACGCTCCACCTCGTTGATTCCATAACGGGTTTGAAATTCAGAAAAAAAGGCTCTGAACGCGGCTAAAACATTAACAACTATTAGCAATGGGACTTTCTCGTGATGGATATTTGCAGTGGAGAATATAAGTGTAAGTAAATGATTTTTCACTAATAACCAGAGTGCACTTAAAGCTGAAGCCTGTTTTGTTCGTCTGTTGATGATCTGCTTGAAATTCGGCGGTATCTTTGTTATGGACAAATAAGCAGGACTGCATTGTTACATTCTGCTAGAAAGCAACAAACGAATACTTTTTTTATGGGGAGACAATCAGTGCGTAAATCGACAAGTCAAAGTACGCACAATCTGAGAGCCAAAGCGTACCCCGTTCTGTGGTTCGCCTTAGGGTACACAAGTCTGTCGCCATGAGTTTAGTTGGAGGGTTTCCCCACCACCCGGTGATGCATCATGACGGCTATTCCTTCGCTGCCGCAGCTGCTGCCAGTCGCTGTCATGAAGAACCCCCCTATTTTCATGGGTGGCTTATCAGCCACCCGGAGATGTCTCCTCCAGACTACAGTATGGCACCCTCCTACAGCCCCGAATACTCGGCGGGAGCCCCCGGGCTCGACCACTCGCACTACGGAGGAGTACCGGGGGCCGGCGCCGTTGGAATGGGACCCCGACCAGTGAAACGTAGACCCACGGCAAACCGAAAGGAGAGGCGCAGGACTCAGAGCATCAACAGCGCCTTTGCAGAACTCAGGGAATGCATTCCCAACGTGCCCGCGGATACGAAGCTGTCCAAAATCAAAACCCTTCGTTTGGCTACCAGTTACATTGCTTACCTTATGGACATTCTGGACAAAGACGAACAGAACGGGGAGGCAGAGGCCTTCAAAGCGGAATTCAAAAAGACAGACGCCAAAGAAGAAAGGCGAAAGAAGGAAACGGTAAGGTCTTAAATAAAGTGAAAATATAAATAGTCCAAAAGTATTGTCGTATATTAGAATTACATATAACCTAACTGAAACTTTATTTGACTTTGATATAAAAGCTTAAACGTATTCTGTGGAAAGCTGTGTTTTGTGAACGCTGCTGTGCCTGTATCTTTGTTGCACAAGTTCATTTATTACATTTGCTGTCTTTACCGTGACCAGACCGTTACTAAAAATTGATCATGTGTAAAGGCTATACAAATAATCTCTTTTGTGTTTTCTTTTACAGAACGACGTTTTGAAAAATTCAGGGAGCAGCAATGACAAGAAAACTAAAGGGAGAACTGGTTGGCCGCAGCATGTGTGGGCATTGGAACTGAAACAATGAGACTGATGCAAAAGACACGAAATGAGGCCCTCTGAACTCATTTTTAGTTGTTCTCTCACTTTATTTAATGGAATATTTATGTGCAATTTCCCGCTACGGACAGTGGATATTTGAGGAAAAACCATTCCATTTTAGAAGGAGGATACTCTCTTGGTAAGAGATTGTGCGTGCTGTCTGATATTGGTTTATTATTGTTTGTTTTCTTGTCCCATTGTGAATCAAAATGAGATTTCTGCCACTAAGGAGTACACGTGAAGTTCTGTCTCATTCTGTCTCTCTATCACTTTCAGTATCTATCTCTGTCTCTCTCTTCTTTAATTATGAGGAAGGTTAGTCGATGTTATGATATAGTAAATGTTTTATTTGAAAATATCATGAAGTGTTATAATGTTATTTTGTGGTCGTACAATGCTGGTGTCTGAAACAACTGTCGAGTCCACCGAGTGCACTTCCGTCCAGAGACACAAAATTTAAACAATATTGGAGATGTAAGCAATGTAATTAATTCAATAAACCACTGTGTTTTTAACAACCCTAAACCTTTTGTTGTATTGAAATGTAATTTAACATAAAGATGCCACTTGGTAAATTGCACACTAAATAATAATTTACAGAAGCTATGTGCTGTTTGTAAGCAGAACATAGACTACAGTATAGAAATTAATGATACGTTTCCAAGGCCTAGAGAGACTGTTGAATATTTGTTCAATTACTTACATAGACCTGACACTCAAATCACACAGCACTCACGCGATGCATATACCCAGCAGCTCCTCGAGCAACAGAATGATTCAAGCAGCCCAAAACTGTGTCCTGCTTTTAGACGTATTGCCAAAGACAAATGTTTACGTTTGCTGCAAGGTTCAGCAACGTGGCTGTTGTGAACAATTTATGCTTGCAATAGGCTACTAAAAATAGTTGCAATTAATAAAAATTAAACTTTTAATGCTAGGAGTTGCTATCGGCCTTGCGTACAGGTAAACTAATATATTTTTTTACAAATAGGCCTACCAACAACGCTATCTTTCAAGTAACTACAATTAAAACATAATAACTGATAAATATAATTATATGCCAAAATCATGCATAATAATGCATTGATCTTAATTTAAAGTAGCCTACATTTGTCAGCATGCATGACGAAATTTGCACGTTAATGGACAGAATTAAATGCAAATATTTTTGGACAGGTGATAGCCTATGGTTTCTGCAGCAGGTGCCAAAAAATATAAAATGATAGGGTTAATCGTTGTTGATTGAGGAGAAAATCCAGAATAACATCTAAATCTGGAAGATGGCTTTTCATGTAACGTTAATCAAATTATTCTTATATATATATGTATATATGTATATATATATATATGTATATATGTATATATGTATATATGTATATATATGTATATATGTATATATATATATATTAATAAACATGATTCTAACATTAAAACTGTAGCTACTGGTTGAGTCGTACAAAATACAATTAAACGCTGTTCAATCGCAAGTGGGAAACTACAATACGTTAAATTCTACAACTGCTAAAATAAATGATTGAGTAGACTCACTGGAGCCTGTGGAAAATGCCCAAATGACGTTAACAACAAAATACGGAGGAGGGCCAGACTTTGCTGGAGCAACCAAGGCCTGCTTGGATGTGCAAATGATTGATAACGTGCCGATCAAAATTTGCAGCTGAAACTTCCCGCAATTCATAGAACCGAATTTTTTCAATCGTCGTAACAACAGAATCAGAAGTATCCGCTGGAATTATGGAATAATTATAAACGTCAGTTCGCCTATTATTATAGAATCTTCACGTTTTACGATTTTTAAAATGTTGCATTCGATGCACATCAGACAAGTCTTTGTTTTTTTCTGATACATTTCATGGCTTATTAGCTTTTTTGGTGAACTTTTGTGGGCTAACGTGCTACTTGCTAAGTGCTTTTCTCTCGGAGCAGGCCTCAATAGTTTTTGTCGAAGGTTCTTCAGGCATGCAATTAAACTGACATCTCCGCCAGAATAAATCTGCTTAGATAGGAAGACACACAGACAATTTAAGACCCATCCAGTTGCATTAAATTACCGCTTACGTTACATTGTATTGTCTGATTCCACAGGTCCTGTGCGCTAATAATTGTAGATAATTTGTAGAGAGTGTCAAGATGGCGTCTCAGATAAAATTAACCGTCCGTACTCCCTTGATTAAAAATACAGATAATACTGTGACCTCATTGTGACCTGCTGCCGCTGCTGTAACAGGAATGACTCTTCAAATGGAAGAGAACACATATCTTACATTCGACACCACGATTCCATGAAGGCTCAAAGTAGTAAAGAGCCCTTATTTCCTCTGGCACTAAAGGAAACGAAGTCGTCTAATCCAAGATATACAATTTCGTTGGTATATAACTCTTTTATCTCTTACTTCCCGTCACCTCATGTCTCATTTGATTAAATATATCTAATTCTAAAGTTTACTAATCTTTACCAACCTAAAAAATAAATAAATAAAAATAGTCTAGTTTTCTTTAGCCTTTATCGTCTAACTTCGCTAATTGCACAGGCTTACCAGCTTAGGCCTAATAACAAATGTACTAGGTCTCTTTTGTGTAAATGTCCAAATGTTTAAGTTCTCCAACTTATAGGGTCGTACTATATTTTAAAGTATGGACCAAACAGCATCTTTTTCTTGGTATTACAGACATCTGTAAACCATTAGCTCATAAGACCCTCCTCCATTTTTTTCTGTCTGCAGCAGTGGCTAGTAGACATGTTGACGTCAGAAAAGAGCCATCCTGTGCCTATAAGGTAAACGTAATCACTTACAAGGCATGTGATCCTACCTCAACCTAAATCCAAGCATCAAAACCGTTCTGTAGAAATCACTTGTAGCCTAAAGCAATTTAAACTTCGAAAAAGTCTGTGTTGTATAGCCTAACCTAAGTGCCACGATATCAGATAAAACATTTAGATTTAAAACAATCGCTCAAAAAAAATAAAAAAAAAATAATGTCGCAGTCTTTATCTAACTTTAAATTTAAACATATATGCAGGTCCTTTTTTAAGTTGTTTTAAGTTTTTATGTCGCGTGTTCTGCACTTTATAGTGTTTTCCGTACACTTTCCGTAAAGATCACAGGATCGCCTCAGTGTAATTAGATGTCATTTTCACCATTTTGTCCCATAAAATGTCTTCCTCCTCATTGTGTCCCAATATATAGGCAACAATCCAACTTAATTTAGGATATGTGAGTTAAATGATTTTGGTTGCGTTTTGCAGTCCTTTGTAGCCATTTCGCAGCCTGAGTTTTGCAACAAAACAAGTCTGATATTAACTGAAATTAAATTAATACAAAATATATAACAAGAATAGTAATTAAATCGTAAATAGCCTACAATATTCCAATGATTTCGAATAAAATATACAAAAACTAACATTACGAAAACCTATTTCGTTCATGAATTTAAGATTTGCACGCAATGTATATGCCTATACAATTATATATTATATTGTATGGTGTGTGTGTGTGTGTGTGTGTGTGTATACATATGTACAGTATCATATAGACAATATGTATATTGTTTATGTGCTTAGATTTTCAATATTTAACTATTATTCAGAGGTTCAGTTGTTCATTGTAGATGAGTAGATTCTAGTCACTGATACAAAAACGTTTCCTGTTTATGTTGGCATTATTGAGAGGACCGAAACGTCGTTCTACACTTCTCAAATACCGCGGCGACATTGTATTACGTTATACATGACCAGCTGAGTTTCTAATAATTAAACAAGGAGACAATGTGCCATTCTGAGAGAGTGTACTGTTTTTTGCTGAGGGTTGCGCGGAAGATCAGGCCAGTGCCCGTGGTGCTGTCAGTTGTGACAGTTCCCAGATGGAGGCCGCTACTGTATGCGAGATTGAGTTTCTCACAGAAACAACTCCCTCTTCTTCCAAACCGTCCTCCAAAAGTTCTTCAGGCACTCTTGCGCCCAGACTTCTCAAACAACGGTAACGCGGAAAGAATGAGCTTTTGAAGGAATAAAGACGCTTCGCTCCATCAGGTTATGCTTGACGAGAAGAGATGGCTATACATCTGCATGACGAGCTAGTGGCGGGATCACTGACGTGTACTACGGTAAACTAGTTTTACCTCCTGGAAAGTGATTTGTTGGCTAATAACAAGTGGAACAAAACTACTGAAAAACTAATAAGAGCTTGCTTGCTTCGTCTCTTTTATCAAAGCCGTGGTAATAGCTAAAAAATCGGCCGTTTGAAATAGTTATCGCTGCTGTGCTGTTTTTGGCGTTGCTGTTTTGAATGGTAGCCTACTAGGCTACTTGTACTTTTTTGTATTGTGGTGCATAACGTTCTGAAAAATTATTTGAAAATCGTTTATTTATACATTTATGAACCCCCTTTTACCAACCCTCAACCTGCCGATCACAATGCTTAAACAGAGATGGCCCTTTATCATTGATAAATATTTTAAATATTGTAATTCGCTACTATATTTTGTGCAATTAAGTTACTCGATTGGACAGTACTATTCTACTATTGGTATATTTTTATAAGAATCTGAAGATAAAACAAAATTAAGCTTTACTAAATGTTACAGGCTATTTTCCTACCAGAATATATCGTGCAACAAAATATCCAAAATAGCTTAAAAATTCTTAAAAACTGAATTCAGGCTACTTTACGTGTACGGAACAGCTAGCCTCGCAGGCTCAGCACAACAACTCCTCCACGTACATTTCAGGAAAAAAAAGCTTAGCCTATACTGCAAAAACCGTCACGTATTGAGCCTGTGAGAGGAAAGGAAGACCTCCCAAGTGGTCAGGGCATGCGTGTCATTTCAAGCGAGTCCTCTAACACTCCATTCATCCCTGCGAGCATGAGGCGACTGCACTGTTTTGTCGGTGATAAACATTTAAAACCTTTAAACGAGAGCATAAATCCAGAGTGGGGAAAAACACATGAAAACGGCTGCATTTTTAAAAACGGACCTGTCAAAAATAACGGAACTGAGCGCATTGAGTAGATATCTTAACAGGCGACGCGCCCCTTTTAAAACGTACAAATTGTGAAAGTCTAAAAAGAAAATGCAAATAAATTCAGAAGCAGTATTACAGACGGTCAATTACAAAACGGAATAATGCTGCTATAAATCCTAATTGTCAAAGGGTGAAACTTTACATGGTGTTCAGTACACAATGTCGCTAAATGTAAATAAAAAACATGTTCTAATAACGTAGTTATTGTTGTGAATATATAAGTGTATACTATTCAAGGCTTGTTATCGGCATGTATCATAGTACGTGTATTTATGTCATATGTAACAGGGATAATGTAATGGCAATTTTTTTTTAAAGGTACAGCTTATGGACATCGTGGTTGTGAATTTCATAGCGCCCGTCGGTTAAGGTTTTATATATCCATCTGATCACTTTTCTCTTCATCTTCTCATCTTTATATGTTCATCTTCTCATATGTTCACTATTGGTTGTGTGGGGTGATGGCAATCAAATCATTAACGGTAGGCCTCATATTACCATCTATTAAGCCTAATAGTAATGTTTTTTCAGCTAAGCGTCCAGGATTGACATTGCCTGACCCTCACCAAATACGAGCTTTTTTTATCCCTTTCATTTAAATGGAACCCATAGGAGTGGTGGTGCAATACATCTTCAGTGAATAATAAACAGACTTCGTTCATCACAGACACAAATGATTCACAGTGTTAACCTTTTAAACTGACCAATTAAACAAAATGAATACAGGTCTATTTGAACCAAAGGCTTAGGCTATAGTAGCTGGAATAGACTGCAATACTCAAGCTTGGAACTTCACTCGTAGCATTAGATTATTTCGTGAAGAAGCTAGTCAATCTAAGATAATACATTTTTAACACATTTAGATTATTACAAGTGAAATTAGTAATAATGGTGAGATTTTTTCGCGAGGCAACTGTGAATGGATTGTGACTGTAGCCTGTATAAAAGTATGAATGAAGCGAAGCAGATATTACAAAATGATGACCTTGAACTTGGCATTTTTTTTCGCGTTGCTAAAATCAAAACTTACAACAAGTCGCCTATTTATGTTTTTTTTAATCGTTGCACTCATAGACACATATATATGTTTATGGTTGCACGTATGTAACTTGTGATTTTGTATGGTTAATAATAATAGCCTAATAATACCATATTGTGCTATACTAATTAAATGTATGGATAATAAAGAAGGTAAAATGTGATGCGGTCTTGGCAAATGTTGCTTTTAGATTCTACGAGACGGAAGCGTCTTTTTTTCAGTATTTAGTAAAACGATATTCACAGTATAGAACAAAGGGACAAATTCAGGTAGACGCCAGTCAGAAGACACCTACATTATTGCCCAGGGAGGCCCAAGCTGTCATTTCGATTCTGGCTGATGGCCGATGGTCTATAGGCTATCTTAAGCTTCCTGTGATAGTCGACCTCTGACTATCGAAGGAGGAAATAGCCTAGTAAAGCTACTTTCAAAGAAACTCTATACCACATAAATCCACGCAAAATACAGCGATAGTTTATTTAGTTTTTTATTTACAAATAAAATAAACTGCGTGTCACTTGTCTATAAATTCGGTGTGCACTGTGCAAAACGCGTTGTGTGCGTGTTTTGCAGACAGCTATTAGTTTTGCATTTATATAGCCATTGGGACTTATTATTATATATAAAATTTAGGCCTATGAAAATTGTTGCTCCAGTTGTATTTAAATAGGCTTTATTTATATGCGTCCCCAATCAGTCAAGTTATTTATCACCATGCAATGATATGAAAGAATATGAAATTGTTGATGAATGGATTTTCTTTTGCTAACCTCATCACAAAAGTGTGATAAAACTAATTACAGAAATCAGTCTTCAGCCTTTGCGGAGTCTAAAAATTAATTCATGAATATTTAAGGAGATGTGCCGAGTGCTAAAACAATTCTCAGGCGTCTTTATGTATCTGCAATACACATATGGCCGGTCAGTTTTCCAATCACGAAAACATCTGTTACTGTGCACACCACAGACCTTGAATGTGCAACAACAGACTGTAAAAATAACCTCATATGGCATGTGGTAAAATACAAACGTTCAGTCATTGCTTGTGGCTGATACAGTGAAGTATGAGTTGAGAGCTTGGTGCCGGTGCCCAAATGAAGCGACCTTTTGGGAAGAGTGCACGGCTTCGAAGCGGCAGAGGAAGGACAGCAAACGTATGAATCAATAATGAAGATCAGACCAGGGTATAACCATGGAAACAGTGATACCATGGCAACCCCAGGTTATCCTGTCACTCAGGGGCCCCTCAGGCCAGTATATCCGGGGATAGGTTCCTCTCCCATCCATCATGGGCAGTAATGGAGAGTTTCTGGAGTAGTCTGTGGCTGACTGTGTTAAACCACAGCGATGACAGCTATCTGCTCTCCTGCTCTGAGCTACCATTCTCTCTCTGTATATTTACTATCACATTTATTTTTCTCTCTGTTACTCTCTCTTACGTCAGGTGTGCCCTTTAGACCACAAAGACTTCCTGACATGATCAAATTGAATATGCATTTTCAGTTTGTGTTCTCATTCGCATTCAGACTGTTCCAGTTAGATCTAAACATAAGATATCCGGAGCATGACATATGACTGGCGAATGATTAATATATGCTGAAAAGACAGCGGCCTGAAAAATTAAGTCTTCTCTATTATTATGGTAGCCTGATAAATACGTCACTGTTTTTAAAATTCCGCTTACTGGGGGTAAAAGCAACACAACTCCTTTTGTAAAAACGTGTTTGGATTTATACAATAGCATGACTACATGATGTACATAATCTTTTTATGACTTTATTTGTGCTTAAATATTTTGCGTGATCTGTATTTCATGGCAGGGAAATGTTTTGTTTTTTCTTCTTAATGAACCATAATATCGAGTGAAGCACATACAATTGATTTTGTGCAGAGCGATCTCTTTGACACAATTTTGCGATTTGGGGTGCAATCTTCAGGGGTCAGCGGAGACATGGAGACAGAGGTCCGGTGACTGAAACTGATAACGATAAGGATATTGAGCACGACATTCACCTTGTTGCCAGTAATGAGGAGTTCATTTCGGGAAGCTGCGCTTTTGGGACACTCGCCAATCCCCTATTCATCAGCCTGCAAAGCTTATTAGACCATTTCCCCCGTTACACGCTCCCTCTGAATTTAATCCATACGGTCTACAACAATCACGTTTTATTTATTTTTATTTTTGTATTATTATTTTATCTGTTAATTGTTGTGGTTATCTTTACTGTGATCACTGGGGGGAAAAAAACAAAACAAACAAACAGCTGTTTGATGTTAAATTCACAATAATGTAGCGGTTTGATTGCAACTACATATATATAAACATATTTACATTGTCTTATATTGTACATTTTGTATCTTGTGCACACGTAATTTATAGCTATATTTCGTTATTTGCTGATCTTATTTTATATTTTACTGTCTCTGTCCTGCTGATGTTTTGTGTACTGGAAGCTTCTTCTGTCGCCAAAACAAACAAAAAACGTGTTTGTTTATATAAACATGAAATCTTATTCTGTTTAAGTGTAATGTTGCTTTTGTCCTGCAGGTGACTGCAGGTCTACAACTGGCCTAAATTACTCTAACTTTCGAGAACTGTTTTGCGAAACAACCCGCAATGGCATTAAAACAAATAATAATCATGAAAAATAATAATTGACGTTATAGCGACATTTGTTCATATTAAAACTAAATCGATATATTGGACACCAACCATCAGCGTCTTATAGCCTACTTGTTATTTATGTGCGTGCAATTGAAAAAGAGGGGAGGGGGAATAATAATAATAATAATAAATATATATGATATGGTAATCCTGTTGACGTTCGTTACTGAACAATCAGTGGTTTTTACAGAGATTGTCAAAAACTCAAGAAAAAAATCAAGAAAGAAAATGTATCGAATAATCTTGCATGAAAACCCCCTTGTATGTATTTATTTATTTTAAAATTCCTGTTGCGAGCTTGATCCAAACATTCATATCTCACTATATCAGTTAAGTTTAGTTTGATTCAGTTTAGTTTAATTAGTTTGACCAAGTACAATTTAAGAACAAAATTTAAATCAGAATTAACACACTTGGTCACCTTCAGTTTTATAACGTGAGCGAGGAACAGACATTGATCGGATGAACTAAACATTCTTGAGGCATTGTAAGCCTGGGACAAAAAGATCATACCAAGGACAAGTCCAGTTAAAGCTTTAAAACAAAAAAACATTATTTTTAAATCAAACCGGAACTTAATCGGGAGCAGTGAAGAGAGGCAAGCACAGGAGAAACGTGTTTATCTTTTTGGTGCCATTTTTGGTAACCTGGCTGCTGCGTTTTGAACCATTTGCAAAGGATTTACAGTTCAATTAAGCAAACCGAGGTATAAAGAATTATAGTATAATTTTTAAAGTAATAAATGCATGAACAACAGTTTCTTTCTTAGAGAACATTATCTTTATTTTGAAAGTAGATCTAAAATAAACTGCTTTGTACAATATCACTAATCTGCTCATCAAAACTTAAATTAGATGATTTCAGATTTTTAATAATCTAAGATAACAATTTATGTTTGATCGTAGTTTAGCTTTAAAACGTTCATGTACATCCAGCATTTTATGTCCGACAGTTAAACAGGCCAGACACAGAACCATCATTGTTTTTGATAGCTTTGTATCATCGGTATGATAAGCTGAATAATACGACATCATAGAAGCGGCACATTTGAATGTTTTTCACAATTTGCTCAATTTGTGACTATACTAAAAAACAAAAGTAAACTGAATCCCACTATACTAAATAGTTTGCTATCATTGCTGTTCTCCTCATGCACGCTTATTGATTTAGGAAGGGGATGGCAGATTGATCTGGGACTGAGTGGCCCCATGTTTATTGGGCACGCAAGTCCACAGGTCTGCTGGTATTAGGACTTCTCACGGGTGGCCAGGCCACTGTGATACACCACACCCCACTGCTTTCATTGCTTGCCGCAGAATGGTTTTGATCATGGTCAAAGGAAAACGCAACACCTTGATGGTGCAGAGGGCGGTCTGTGTAGCTGGCACAATTTTAAGACACTGCAACAACAGTTCAAATATTTTCTGACGAAGGCTTCAATATGTGTTAATATACTGACTGAATCGGAATAGAATAAATGTCAGGAAATTCGAAAGTCGTGACAGCCTTTGCAATACAAAGTAGGCTACACTAAAATAAGGTAAACGGGTGAACAGCGCTGCATGATTCAACTAATCCATAAATGTGATTGTTTATTTTTACATCACTCCTCCATTCATCTGATTTAATTTTCTCAGATCGCGGAGAGTTGCAAGCCTCCTGCAGGGTCACTGGAGCCATATCTGATGAACGCCTGTGATTGACCCTTGGCAAGAAGTGTTACTTTAATGATTATTATTTTTTGTTATTTTATGAACATAGCCTATTTAATTATATCATAATTAAATTACATTATATATATTGCTACTTGTTCAGTAAACCACATATTAAAATTAATGCAAATATCTTACTCCTGCATTACGTTTTGAATTTATTTATTTATTGCTATTTAATGTTGTCTTCCTTGTTGATATGTATTGAAAACACTCTGAATTGCATTTATTAAATTTTTTTGTCAGAAAAAATATCATATATATATATATAATATATATGAAGTGTATTGTTGTTTTGCATGACTCGCCTTTCGATACCATTTTTTCACAGGTTTCAATATTTCGGGAAAATATAAGCTATTTCCTATTCACTAATAACAATTTTATGAAGACGATTATTAAGAAACCTGCATGACAGACAGCAAGCAGTTTGTGTAAATTGTTAAAATTATAAAATGTTGAACCCAAAAACAGTAGATACTAGAGCTCTGTGGAAAAAAGGGTATAAGTGTAGCAAACAATTTATTTTAGCTATATTTAAACAAACAAATCAATATTAATAATAAAAACGTTGAACTGAATTTGTTTATTTAAATGTAGCTTACATAAATGGATTGCAAACATCTACCTAAAAAAATAGTAAGAAGAAAAGAACACATATATATATATATGTAAAAGAGGGGAAAAGATCTGAATACTTCACAAACCTGCTGCGGTGTAAAGCGCTGTTGCAGTGATTCAGCGGAGCTTTAAAAAGGATTGCTGTTATGACACTGATCTCAGCGCGATTAGAGCACAAACCTTGGGTGATTAGAGCTGTCAAATAGCCACTACTGAAACTGTCACTGCTCACAATCACTAGCAGTGAACTACACCGTAAATTTTCTTTTCACAACAACGATTAATGAGGTCAAAAATAGCTTTTCTGTTCCCCAGAAAATTATTACTTTTAAACACTTCATGCGCCCACAGTGAACGAAACAGAATTAATCTCATAGTTTTTGCTGTGTATGCAGCTCATCTCAATTAATTAATAGCTGTGTCAAAGTATAGTCATGTTGAAAATAGTGCACACGGTGTAACCAGACATGTCTGAATTTACTGTTTGTTAGCTATTAGGCAATACAATTTTTAGTAGTAAAACATAGGCTCTAAGGGCATAGATTAAGCCAGGACTAGACGTTTGCTAATTTAGGACATTTAAGATTTTTTAGAAACATGTCTTTTTTAGACCAAACAATGGCAATGATGTATTTTAAGATATCTCAGTGCAAGCCTTTTCCAGTTTAGACAGCTCTTAACGTTTTTTTTAGGACTAGTCTTAAACGCTGTTCGGGAAACTGCCCCTAAAAGTATTCTTTTGTTTGTTAGTTAGCAGAATAAATAGGCCTAAATAAATAAGTAACAGATCATATTTGTGTCTAGGCATAACATATCCATAAATATTTCTAAACCACAGATTATTGTTTGTGCAAAATAAATGGCAGGATAGCTATAGCTGTTAATGGTCCTGATTCAGATCTTTCAGAAAATAGAAAAAGGGTATGCGCGCCACCTTGTGGTCGTTACTGGGTAAAGCGAGTTTTTCATAAGCTTAGTGGCAAGAAAACATATAAATATCGTAAATTAACTGGATCGTTGCACCATCTATAAGTAGCCCACAATTAGTAAATAATTAAATAGACAAAACAACATAACGTTATCTTCGCATTCATTGCCAGACTGCTCGAGACATTAAAAGATATGAGGTCTATAAATATAAATGCCGCGTGATACTAGACGAAAAAAATACTAATTACAATATGATATTTTTACAATGATAATGATATAAGAAGGGCATATAAGCCATTTTCATGTTAGCCTAGGCCTATGTCTATTCTTGGTGGACACTGTTAGAAACATGGTGTACAGCCAGCAAAAACTTTCCCATGAGATATAAAGCAAATATAGCTAACATATAGCCAAGCAAACATAAACATAAGCATCCAACAACACATTGACAGCTCAAATTGACAGTGGTTTGGACTTATCCATTTGGACTTCATGATTTAAAAACTGTATTTTCTTCCCTTATCTTAACCCCTCACACTGACTTTCTGTATTTAGTATTTCTGTATTTCTGTATACCGTTTAGTATGGTTTATGAGGACACCTACTAAAACATGTTCATGTTGTAATACGCTACATGTCATTACACATTTGGGTCCTTGTAAACCAAACCTGTACACACGCACACACAGCTGCCAAAGATATACTGCAAAAAAACAACAACAACTAAAAACAACAGGCCTATTAATGTCATATTTAGCTAATATTATCAACTTTTCAATATCCACCACTGTCAGATAGCCTAAATGAGTACTCATGCCCGGTTTCACAGACAGGGCTTAGCCTAAACCAAAATGAGGCCATAGTTCAATTAGGACATTTAAGTAATTTGTATAAACATGCCTTAGAAAAAAGCATTATTGGTATGCATCTTAAAACAAAACAAAGGCACTGACGTGTTTTAAGAGCAGTTCCTTTCATTTAAAACAGCTCAGATTTACATTTTAGTCTATTAGGTTTAAGCCTTGTCTGTGAAACCGGGGGATAGAATGAAAAATAATAGGCTTACATTTCATTTTCTCCAATTTCATATAGGCTAGCCTACGATTTTGTGAAATCGTTTAGTAAAATATTGTCAAATGGCTGTTTTCTATTTGATATAGACTTTGAAATTTAAAAATAAAAAAGTTTCACAACAGTTTTTACGGTTTAATATTTTGTGGAAATATTTTTTTTAGGATTCATTGGTGCATTTGTTTGTTTTTAAAGCGTTAGCGAAAAATAAATAAAAAAACATTCCCAGCAAACTCATTTCTGTAGGATCACGTGACACTGAAAGCCGCTTGCTTTGCATCGGACTACAACAGAAACCATTTATTTTAAACGGTAACATTAGCTTTTTTATGTTGTATTTGTGAGCACATTAATGCAATCTTAGTGACAGACTCCATTAAAACCCGTGTTTTTCAAACCTTTAATAAGTATTATTCTCCTGTTTGGAGTAACATCGGTTCAATCCTCTCCACCGCAATAACAAGGTCTGACCGCCAGAGCGCAGTATGCTAGAGATCTGCTGGGGAAAGGCTACATACAAATTTCTCTGTTTATGCAAATTTTAAACTTGTTTTAGTATGCTCAGGTTTTATTTGTTTAACTTTAAATTAATAGTTTTATATTTCGCTATAATGTGTTTATTCCATTTATGCCATCCACAGTGCTTGATGGGCTTGTAGTTCTTTCACTCACTAAAGCCTACACATACTTGTACCTGTCTATTTGTCCGATTTTCATTTACTTATTTCAATTATTATTATTATTATTTCTACGCGTAGCTATAGCTACAAGCAACTATAGGTGGCTTGGTTCATGGCTTATAACGCTTTAACCGAGTTCTTAGTTACTGGTTGGAAAAATACTTCCGGAACCAGCGCTGCTGCGTCAACACCGCCTACTTAATATTCAGGACCTCGACTTTATCGGTTGGTAATTCCGCAAGATGGCGCCAATTTAAGTGTACATACAAACCAGATCCAGTCAGCAAACAGAGGCGTCTTTGTGGCTATTTTGAACCATCTTTTAATATATGCACATGATCTACATAAGTTGCTTTTGTTTGTTTGCATTTTTCTCGTCAGCGTGGCAGAGCGATATTGATACAAAAATGCAGAGATATACAAAAGGTACATAAAATAGATCCACCTTTGCAAATAGAAAATAGTTCCACCAAGAGCTAGTGAGACGAACCCTACATTCTGGGCTGCGTTTCCCAATAGCATCGTAAACCCATTAAAACTAACAAGGAATAAAGCTTACGATGCTTTTGGGAAACAGCACTGCTCAATGTAGCTAAACTGGTATTAAATAATGGTGCTGGACATCTACTGTTGTGATTAATATTTTGAAGAGAAGATATGTGTAGCCTATGTTACAGACGTCTTTATCGGATGCGAGATATTTAACTCCATGCAAGAAATCCTGAGCCTTGAGAAATCCTGGAGAAATGGTTTGCTGGAAGTCAGTATTTGGAAAATAATATATACAAAGCGATTTAGTGCGATATATACACTGAAAGTTAGACAGATAAATAGATACTTTACAGACTCTTGGGAGACCTTACAAAGTATGAAACTGTTGTAAACAAAGTCTCCTTTAGGGGGCAGCATTTGAAAAACACTTGGAGCTATTGTGATCGTCTTGCAGTTGGCAAAAACAAATGTAAAAGTAACTCAACTGCGAAATGTAAATAAATAGTAGAGTAATTCATATTAGCATCAAAGGTTATTTACATGGCAAAAAACAAACAAACAATAAAAGAAAAATGATATTACAATATATATATTTTACATAAAAAGTAGTGCTTTTTGAAAGAAATCTATATAATAATTATTACACACAATATTTTTGTGACGTTTGTAAGGGTTGATTTTTTTTTAACGGAATCTACCAGAATTTAATTTTCTCCCTTTTTAAGTCAATTCTCTAAAATCTATGATGTTTATATATGACTGGGCTATTAAAAGACTATACATCACACTCCTCAAGTAGAAAAATAACAATAAGTAGAAAATAATAACATTAATACATTAATGTATTAGCTAGCATTAAAAAAAGTTACCGTTCATTGGAGCATCATGCCTCATAATGGTCATCTATGAGTGGTACTCTTCTGCACAATGGTAATGACAGAAACTTTCTAATGCTAAACATACTAATGTTTAATGTTCAGCTGTCAAGAACACACTAAGAAGTACTTAAACAACAGCAAAATAAAATGGCAAAATTAAGCCAATTCTCTTAAAATAAATAGGTAATCCGTAACTTTCTTTTAAGTTTAATCAAGCCTTAAAAAAAAGGAAATCATATCTCTCAACATTTTGACCCATGATTCATTATAGCATATATATATATATATATATATATATGCATCCTACACAATCCTGCAGAGATAATGCTACTGAGCTTGCTGTACAGGCAACCAAGACTAATTATAGCACTCTTCACATTTCCGATAAGAGTATCGTTTTGGTTTGTATCAGCAAGTCTGCTCTTGCCAGATCTTGGAGCACTCTAATAGCACTGCACCACAGATACAAACAGGATATGCTCAAGTACGAATCTAAAAGGAAGGGCATGTCATACTCATGAGATAAAGGCACATTGTTTCACCTGTACATTTTTCCGTATGATTTGTGCAAGTCTAAAGAATTACACATTTTCAAAGTTAAAACTGCAGCAACAGTCCACAACAAAAAGTTTTACAAAGAATAACAATGACCAGAAAACTAACAGCTTTAGTTGCTGTGCTAGACATTTGGGGTAAAAGGACACCCATCAATACCCAATATGCTTTAATAAATAATTTGTACTTATCTGGTCAAAACCTGAATAAATTAATGAATGAAAGGATAAATTTAATTCAGCTATATTAAACTAAAATGATTGGAGTACTTTTTACAATACCATTTCAGTCTTTCTACCACAAAATTTCCCATTTAATGAATGCGACTTGCCATGTCCTATATCAGTCTACGCAGTCCTCTTATTTGATCACAGTTCAGACTTGAATCAGCATTTCAATCATGCCTTTTGTGCTCAGAGTACTTGCAGAGCCATTTGGCTAATTCTTCAGAACCGTTTTACACTTCAATTGCCTTAATCTATTCAAATCCAACAGCAAAAGGTGGAGAGGAGTGATTCAGGAGAATGTGAGGTGTTGTTTTAATGCTCAAACATAGGTGGTAACAGTGTCATGCTAATTCATGCTGATGTCCTCATTTAGTCCTCCATCAATAAATCTAAAATCTGTAGTTTTGTATAAAGATATCAGATGTTTGTGTAAGTGTAGTAATGTTTGATGTATATATATATATATAAACACTTCTTTTTGATAAAAACTATCCAACTACTGCCCTCATTCTTTTTACACATTTCAGTTCCAGTTGTCCATCCCCCCCATTTGCCTTTCAGTTGTCTGAACAGCTGAGGGTGTTTTCTACAATGAATCTTTATGGCCACACATTGCATGGAATTGCCCAAGAGTCTATACCAAGATTTCAGCTAAATAAACTAGCCTACCCTTTTTATTTATTTTAACTTGCATTGGCACATTTATATGTAGGTATGTATGTGTGTCTGTGGTATTAACACTGACACAAATTCCGCTGAGAATAGCAACAACACTAGCTAACAATAACGTCTACAAGTTCTGCAGTTTATTGTGCTACAATAATGACGAATGAACTTTATTTATATATTAAGGGTTAAAATTAATGCTTGTCGGCATATATCAGTTTCAAGAATACTTTCGTGAACTATGCAATGTATTGTCTACTGTACTGCTTTTAAACTTTATAATATACATAACCCTTTCCCTCACAAAGGGTCAAAGTATCACGTGATCGTATGTTTACAAACGCAACAATAACGTCACCAAATATGCAAGTTATATTACAGAGCAACAATACTTGCACACACATCAAAAACAAATAATTTAAAGGAGTGGAGTTACGCGTAAATGGGGTAGGTTATATATTTTAGTAGCTTTTTTTTATTATTCAATCGCCAAATTTTTGCAACACAAAAGAAAAACCTTTACTTAAATACAAATGAGAAAATACAAAAATCACGTTACTGTTTAAGTACAGTTCATGGCACATAACAGACAAAGTGGGTGAAAAGAAACTAAAAATGATCCATAGGATGGTTTTAAAATACACTTTAACGCATAAGGAGGTTTAAGCTGCAAGGCGTGCCGTCTTTAAAACAGGCAGCAACACAGACGTCAGCTTTTGTCCATATGGCGCGACAATGTTTAAATTGCTACAAAGTTTACCGCAAAAAAATGAATGTAATTTTGTTCGGCATGGAGATCATTGCTCAAACACTTTTACTCGGCGTGTGCAACCTATTTATATTTCTTTCAGAGATTGGTTTGAAAAAAGAATAAAACTGAGGTGCATTTTCCTGATTCAAAGACTTACCGCTCATTATTTTAAATCCCCAATTCAACCAATAGGCGACGAGATCAGTGGCGTCGTCATCTGGATCTCATTTTCACAAAGAAACTTGACTGCGGTCATAGACAGCCAATGGCGATTCAATACAGCCCCTAGAACGGCGTCGATTCAAATTTGAACTTGTCCCAACCAATCAAACGAGAGCTCCGAGGGTGGAGTCTATGGGCATTTAATCAAGTTTGTGCGCCGTGCAGCACAGCGACCAAACAGTTTACTAGAAGACTACGTACGTTTTGTTGAGCAGTTGAGGCTGATTATAGGTAAGCATGTCTTGGTTTGTCTAGTAAATGTTTTTGGATTCTTAAAATAGAGCTTTTATCGAGCGAGTTTAAAAAAATATATATAACGATACAATGTCGTGATTATTTATTGTACGAATTAAGTATTTTATACGAAACTTAAGACTTAGCATTATTTTAGTTAAAAATAAGTAAAGTGTTTATAAAAAAGTGTTCTAGTCTTAGCTGAAGCTTTGTTAAATTTTGAGAACACGTAACGTTAGATTTTTCAGGATTGTAGCAGCTTAGTGATCTTGTGAAGTTAAGAGCGTAAGCAGCCATGACTGGCTGGGAGTTTGAGGTCGTAATGGAGCGTAGCGCCTGTGTTGAGCCTGAAGCAGCTAAAAGTCCTCCGAAGTAGTGCGCCTTGCTAATTTGGTGGGTTTATTTTCGTTTTAACGCGTAGGATCTGAAACTATTTGCTCTCGACATACATTCTAGAGCATATTTCCTGCAGTTTAGGCGGGAAAACAAAATGGAGGGACGCTTATTGTTCTAGTTGAGTGATCTGGTGGAAACGAAGCAGGAACTTGATCGGATTAACTTGCGTTTAGCTAGCGACCATTTCTCTGTTGCTTTTACCAGAGTACAAAGCTACACTCGAACGATGTTTTGATTAACAATGCATGCTGCTGCTTTTTATTTTTAACAGTTTTAATGTTTTTATCACTTTTAGCATATCACAGCCATGGGTAAAGATCCTAATAAGCCCAGAGGAAAGACGTCCTCTTACGCGTTTTTCGTGCAAACCTGCCGGGAGGAACATAAGAAGAAAAACCCAGGGACCTCGGTGAACTTTTCGGAGTTCTCCAAGAAGTGCTCTGAAAGATGGAAGGTGAGTTGAACAGAAGGTCTGCAATGTTTTTCCGGGGGGTGGTTGTTGTTGTTAGGGAGGGGGTGGGGCAGAATTACATGATGCATCTGTTACTCAAGTGACTGAGGCAAATGTAGGGCGGGAGGATAAAGAGCCACACACTGCGCCTGGCAGAATCTAATCATAGTCTCATGTTTTTCAGACCATGTCCTCAAAGGAGAAGGGCAAGTTTGAGGACCTGGCCAAAACTGACAAGGTCCGCTATGACCGAGAGATGAAAAACTATGTGCCTCCTAAAGGTGCAAAGGGAGGGAAAAAGAAGAAGGATCCAAATGCTCCCAAGAGACCACCGTGAGTAGTGCACAAATAGACCCATGAGATTTCTGGTGTTTTGACTTGAGTATAATTTTTTTTTTCTCTCTCTCTTTCCGTCAGATCTGCTTTCTTTGTCTTCTGCTCTGACCATCGCCCAAAGGTTAAGAGCGACAACCCTGGCATCTCTATTGGTGACATTGCAAAGAAGCTTGGGGAGATGTGGTCCAAGCTTACACCAAAGGAAAAGTCTCCTTATGAGCAGAAAGCCATGAAGCTCAAGGAGAAGTATGAAAAGGTAACAGTTGACCAAATTTTCAATCCTTCCAATAACTTTTTGCTTTTTTTAAAGCTTGTATTAACATATAATTTCCAACAAGGATGTTGCTGCATATCGTGCCAAAGGAGTAAAGGCAGATGGTGGCAAAAAGGGTGGACCTGGCCGGCCAGCAGGAAAGAAGGCAGTAGCTGATGATGATGACGATGAAGATGATGATGACGAAGAGGAAGACGTAGAAGAAGATGATGATGACGATGATGATGATGACGATTAAACTATCAGGAAAACTTCAGTTGAGTTGTTTGCAAAACAATGTGAATGCAGTTTTTAGCATTTAAATTTTTTCAATACATGTACAAAAATGTGTATGATCATACATATTGAGGTCATGTGCTGTTTTGTAAATGTAACAGCTTTTTTTAAGCACTGCTTTTTGTCTTGATAGCTGTGGTTGCTTTGGTTTCTTTTCCCTGTTCGATTATTATTTCTACTGCCATTTTAAGACAAATAAGGAACAATTTGGATTTGTGTAGTCTCGATTTTAAAACAAGCTTTACGTTGTGTAGACTGAAACTTTTTTTTTTTTTTTATTATTAAATTTTGTATATTATGACCAATTCCCCCTTTCACTGTGTGCAATTTTGACTTATTAAAGAATTTTGCAGAATTTCTGTATTGTCAGACCACGTTTAAGTTCCTAGCAGCTAATTCAGTAACTAAGATTATTGATATCTAAAAGACTAGGCAAACTGTAATTGGCAGATTTAAGTGTTTAAGAATAAAATTTTTTTTTTTTTTTTTCAGTCAAGTGGATGACTTTATGAAAAATTAGAGGTGTAATTTCACATGCAACGATAGTTACACTTAAGTACATTAATGATTCATGTTTGGTTCAGTTTTTGCTAGGCCAAGTGAAAAGTGGTTCTATATACAGGTTGGGTATATTGTCCTATGGTATATACACCACAAGGTGTGCAATTTATCATACATGACATCTGCTCACCTGCATCCAAAACACTGCACAGCTGATGCTTTCCCTGCACATGCTCAGTCTACTGCCTTGAACAACCTAATTGGCACACAGACCATCTATTGTCATTCAAATGCTTAGGATCACTTTTATTGTAGGCACTTTCCAAGAATGGAGTACAAAAGGGAGGTGGTCTTTTATTTCAGGAACCACAACTGAATTTTGACCCAGTAATAACCTGTTCAGCTTCTTAAAATTTGAGCTATGCATTTTGGAACAACTCTACTTAATGACATGACCTTAGTATTAAACGCTTAAATCTATGGCCTACTTTTCATGAGTCCATATTAGGCTACATTATATTCAATCTAACATTTTATGATGTTAAAAGAGTTTTTGATTTATGCCTCTTAAAACAAACAAAACAGGTAACCAGTGGGATACCCTATTTATGGAAAGTGCCAAGAATATTTCCTACAGGCTACCAAATAAAAGTAAAGTTAAAAGTTATAATTTAACCTGCTTAACAACACTTTTATACAGCAGCAGACTGGTAAAAATGTTCCATTTATTTTCTTGAGAAAACAACCATTATAAGTTAGATATTTACACCTTCATTGGGAAGCCCATCATATCTCAAAATGTTAATTTAGAAATAATCATATTTACATTGTACAAAACAAACAAAAAATGTACACACTGCAATCATTCTTGCCCTTAAAACATAACTTTGCTCGAGATGATTTTTGGCCATGAATAGTAGTATAATCAAACCTTGATTTTCACATACAGATAAACATTTATTCCCCCAACCAGGCAAATGTCTGAATGCAGTAGACAAATCACTTATTTTTTTCCCCCCATTGTTTACCTTATATCCCCGTTTCTCTCCACTCCCATTTTTTACCCATAATATATGGCAAAAAATGTGCCATTGTGCCAAAGACGAAATAGTTCAAGTGGCAGGTTGTCATCTCAAACATAATCAAGGTCCAGTGTTAAAAAAATATATGCATCCCAGTACTTGATGGACAACCTGTATTTTGTAATGGAGCAGCAACAAAAGTGGTATTAGATCATTTGTGTCAGCACACACTGTGCACATTCTGTGAAAGGGAAAAACATTCTGTTAGGTAGACCCCTCCAATCCACAGATTCCAAAGAAAAACCCATGCGACGGACACTGGGGAGGAACCGATGTAAACATTGTCTTCAATGGAGAAAAAAGGTTTCAATTTATGATCAGAGTTATTCAGGTGATGACTAAAACTTAGTCACATGTATACTGGTAAAACCTGTTGCTGTAGTCAGTGTTTATCCTTGAAGCACATCTGAGCCTGGCTCTCAAACTGCCACAATGTTGTTCATCTCCCACTTCTGCGAGCTCTTGCTGTTGTCACAGTCAGCTATATAAACTTTGTGCAAGACGTCAGAGCGATCCAAGCATTTCCCTGTGGGTATGTGTGTGAATCGATGTAGATCCTGAGAAATCAGAAGCATTGGAAAAGTTCAATCAAGAATCCAAACAGCAAGCTACAAGAATCAAGTTTGCCAACCTAACAAAAGAACTATTTGTACAGTATTTATTCCTATTATAGTTCATAGTTCACATGTACTATTGTTCACTGTTCGTTGTTTTTCAAAGGGTTGGGGTCCATCAATTTTTTTATTTATCAATTATTTTATTCATTAGGGTATGCTAACCTTTTTTGTTAAAAATATAAATAATGAATAAATACAATATGAATCCGTTCCAAACAATGTTTTTGTCTTATCTTATATCACTACGGTACTCCTGTAATATAATATTAGGACGACTTTAGACCTGTCAGAACAACCATTCCGGAGAAGCACAGTAGCTGCATGACAAAATGAAAGAAGTACACTATACTGCCAAAAGTATTCGGTCACCCCTTCTGATAAACAGATCGGACTACTTTAATCATTTTCGTGAGTGCAAACCTTCATATGTATGCATATAATGACTTTCTAGGGAATTGTGTGCTTCTAATTTTATAGTAACATTGGACAAGACCCTTTTCTATTCTAACATGACAATGCCTCTGTGAAAGGCAAGGTTTAAAAAGAAATGATTGATTCAGCTGGTCAGTTCGGGAGAGCTTGACTGGTTCACAGAGACCAAAGTCATAATGCCAGCTGGACACCTCTGGTGTGACTTTAAATGCAGACCCTGAGCCAATTACTCATCATCAAACACCAATGACTTGTACATAGACTATATAGACAAAAGTATTGGGACACCCCCCTCCTTTAGAAGTAAAAAGGGATCTTCCAAAGCTGTGTCAACAAAGATGTAAGCATAATTCATGTGTTTACTAATTTTATTTTTTATCTCAGTTGTAACATTTTTGGAAGTGTCTAAAATGACTATATCCACTGTACAAGGCAAAATGTTAAAATCTTAACTTACAAACAACTTCTGAACTATAGCATATAATAATGCTTTTTAGGCTAAGATTTATGTAGAAACATTTTATTGGTATTTCTTGCAAGCAATTACAAAAACTAGTGTTAAGACTGCAGAAACACATTTTAAAGCTTAATTTGCATTTATAGTATTTGAAAAAAAAAAAAAATTCCAAACAGCATTGCTGTTTTATTGATTTCTACATCAATGCCTAATATACCTCCTGACACATACCTTAAAATATCTCCACTCCGTGTGCTCGTTTAAGTTGCAGTGTGTTATGATGACAGCAGTTCCGTCTCCCCCTTTTGTCAGGCACTGGTCGTACTGCATGAGCTGGTTTGCTTCATTAATTCTAAAGAGCTAGAGAAAGGCATAAGCAAAATCAAAATAATAAAAAAAAAAACTTACTATATAAACTGGAAAAAAATAAAGTACTACTGCTAAATCGCTTTCCTTTACCTGATTTCCACCCATTCTATGACAAGGTCCAATTTCAACATTGCCACCATTGGTGTGGCCCATGCTGTCGATGCAGTAGCTTGTCTCAAACCCACGGATCTATTGAAAGAGAAAAATATTGAATGATGACAAATGCCAATATCTCTAAAACAGTTTAAATGGTGTTTTTCTTTGTATTGTTTTATATGAGCACCTCTCCCCATTCCACATTCTTTGGGGGCAGTGGGTAATGTTGAGGGATGTCATAGGCGATCTCCTCCATGAACCACTTGAAGCTCTTGCAGCGATGTTCCTCTCTGAACTTTTTCAAGCTGCTGATGTCTCCATAGGCCAGCGTCAGAGTCTCAGGTCGACTTGCATAGAAATAGTCTTTATACTCATCCCACCATACCTCCACCACCCGCACATAGTTCTATACACAGCCAAAGAGGAGAGTGGAGGTTACAGACCCAGCTTTGTTTTCAAATTCAGAGAAGCATTTTTACAAAAAAATAAAAAAAAGAGATAGAATTGAACCGACCTTAAGTGTAGGGGATGAGCCTACATGAGCAGGAGGTGGGTTTCCCTGCCAGCCCTGCAGACGGTAGATGTGCCCCACCCGGGAACATGGCACGAACAGAAGCTGCCCACCACACTGCCATATCTACACAGGACACACACATGGCAGAGATTCAGAAATTGTTCACGAACAAACTGCTGAAGTGGGATAAATATGTTGCTTTGTGCAATTAATATAGAGGATAAAATGCCCTGGAGTTTATTTAGTGATAGACCTTGTGACTATAGATTTGTTATACTCCTTTTTACTTCAACTTTTGTGCATTAAATATTGATTTCAGTGAAAATAACTTTGGACATTTGGTAAAACTGAACACAAGCACAAATATGTAAGAAAATTGAGGTGAATTGACTAAATGGCATGGAAGTGACCAATCAGAATGAGTATTTCAGTGTAATATAGAACAAACTAAAAGTAAAAGCGAGCAAACAAAGTATTTCGGAAAAAATCTGCATAACAAAAAACACCTTGTATGGAGTCATTAAAAGAACTAGAAATTAGAAATTAAAAGTAAAAGTTTACCTTGTAGGAGATCTCAAAGTTTTCTCCTCCCCAGATCTGAAGGCCTGGATCATAGAGGCCCAGCTCAAAGAAGAAATCTCTCTCTATCGCGAAGAGTCCTCCAGCCATCGCAGGGGACCTGACACACATATTTACCTGTCAGGAATGTTTCCCCCTTACATTTCACAGACATACAGTACGGTATTGTAGAACATTAAGAGACAAGGCCTTGTTCAGACTGGCAGTAAAAATGTGAAATTCATTTAGTATTTTTTTTGTAGTCTGAAAAAATACATTGCGATAAGCTTAAAAAATGTATACTAATATGCTAATAATATTGCGTGTGTTTTGCCACATGTTTGGACAGTCTAACAATACATTTAAAAAAGCAAAAACAACAAAAATCCTGTAGTGTAAACAAAGCAGAAGAAACATTTGCAGTGAAGTGGACAGAAAACATACAACACTGTAAGGAAGTTCAAGTAAAAATTTAAGCAGCATACACAATTTCCCATTTGGTGACTAGCCACATGCACTACAGTTTGCTTACGCCAATTCACTACAACAGGACAGACAAGTTTGTAGACATAACAGAGTGGAGACTGCATGCAAAGAGAAGCAGAAACAAGGTCTACGAGTCGTTAGTGTAGTAGTTCTAGAAGTAGAGACCTTATCAGAACAGCCATGGTGGAGTCATAATAGATGGAGCATTTTGTAAAATCACTTCATTGTGTTATGACCACTTCATAGCAGTTAGTATACAGCTTTAACACTTTGCAGGAAGTATTTTAAGAGTGTCATAAGAGCCAAGCTGTTAAAGAAGCAGAGATAAGCAGACCACCACCAGTCTTTATAAGTGAGAGGCAAGGTCTCTCCACTTATGTGTCTTGTGGTCAGCCCTAATCAGTTTTAAGATTATGGCTTTAAATTACCGATAGGGCTCAGTTCTAGTTAGTCTCTTCTGCTTCTCCTTGCTATTCAGAGGCACGCGTTTCCAAAGCATGCTCCAGTCCCATGCTCCTCTGGCAAAGCCATCCTCGTCTCCGCCCCCCTGGGGCTCGATGGTGAAAGTCTTGCCGTTAATAGAATCTATGAGAGGCACTGTGCACACCGTTCTGAGCATGGCCACAGAGGATGGAGGTAGAGGCAAGAGGGATGTCCATGCAAGCAAGCAAGCATGGACATACATATACACAGAGGTAGGGGGAGACAAAACAAGAGAGAGACAGAATGGATTTAATGATCATGCTTATGGGAGGGTGGAAGTTTACCGATAAGGCTCTGTCTTATGCTTTCTCTTAGCCTTCTCCCTGATGCCCAGAGGGACCCTTTTCCACAGGAGGCTCCAGTCCCAGGCGCCTCGCGCCAGACCGTCCTCATCCCCACCCTGCTGTGGCTCTATGGTATAATCATTGCCGTCTATGTAATCTATCAACGGTACTGTGCAGACCGTTCTGCAACATTAACACAACATACATTTATGTTAAGATTTAAAAAAAAAAAAAAAAAAAAAACATACCTGGGCAGTACATTTGAATTTAAAAAAAAAAAAAGAGGAAGAAATTTTTAAATAACTTAAAAAACATAAAACAGGATTATTGCATAGACAAGACGTTTTATGACAATACAAAAGTTCAGATTGTATGTCATGTGGTGCAACTCAACAAAAATGTAATAATGATTAGAATTCATTATATGTATATGTATAAGTTTCAACTATGTAATTTTTTTTAGGATACACCACATGACCTTTTCAGAGCCATCCAATTTAAACCCATCTCTTAAAAATGGTATAATACTGTTACAGTTACACTTTTACAACCCAGCACTTGCCTTTTTTAACTTAATTCAACTTACTTAAAAAAAAAAAAGTATCCTCTTTCACTGGGCACAAAATCAACCTACAGCTTAAATCATACCGGTCTTTTGAAATGGGGGCCACCAGTGGGGCATACCAGTTCACCTCGACTTCACAATGAGCATCGAGGTAGATCAGCACCTAAGGACAAAACCACAGTGTGACACACATAAGATCACATTTATGTAGATCCATGAAACACTATGTTGATAACGGGGCCAAACCTGTCCCAGAGTGGCTTCTCGGGCTCCTATGCTTCTGGCCTGGATCAGACCCTCTCTCTTCTCATTGCGGAAGAGTTTGACCAACCCATTCCATTGTTTTATGTACTCCTCCAGCCTCTCTTTAAGATGAACTAATCAGAGAACACATACAAAGAATTACAAAAACTTTGTTTCCCCCTATTCTATAATATACCTCATGAACACCATGGCAATATGGTGTGAGCTACATAACATACAGAGGCAAACCTTTCAGCTTTCTGCCTGCACATATTAATTATAGCTTGCTGCTCAGTTGTAAAAAAGTTATTGGCATATTGCTCACACCTACATCATTACTATAGCAACCAGTGTAGATCTACAAGACATTAATTATACCATAGCAAGCAGATCCAATTTGACCACTTGGAAAAAAATTAAAAATAAATAAATAAATAAATTCACTGCAGACAGTCAGCTCTAAATATTGCATTTGAAAAACAAATCGAAACTGTATGCGACAACAACAAAGTTTTTACTGACCTTTATTACTAAATAAATGCATGAAACATTCTGAGCCTATATGCCCTTTATTGATTCTTATCGACCAAGTCTGCAGCACTGCATTCATTCATAGTTCCCTTGCGAGCGATCTCTTAAAGAGTAATGATCTCCATTCAGTAACAATCTGCTTGTCCCATATTAATGAACAAGTGCCCAGCATTAGTCAGGCAGGCCGCTTACAGGTTGAAGCAACCATATGTCTCTTTCTCTTTGGAGTGCAGAATAGACTCTCTTGAGAGGGGTATAAAAAACTAAAACATTCATCTCTTTTCTGAACCTGAAAAACTAGTAACTGCTTAAAGACAGGGATGATCCAAAACTGCCAGAATACATAAATCACAGTATTTAGAAAACTGAGAACCACCAAGAAGATAAAAAATGCTGTAGTCTTATTTTATAGAATGATCTTAAATACGGATGGACATTAGTTCACCAAAAAGTGAAAATTCTGTCAACAATTACTTGCCCTCATGATGTTACAAATATCATCAGATCCCTAATTAAGATACGTTTGATGAAATCTGAGAGTTTTCTGAGCCTGCACAGACAGCAATGAAACAACCATGTTCAAAACCCAGAGAGGAAGTATGGACATTGTTAAAATAGTCCATGTGACATTAGTGAACAACATGAGAGCAATTCATTTTATAATTTCTATTTTTTATTTGTTATCTGTATTCATCCAATCAACAACCAACAGAAAGAACCAAGTTTTTGCCCTTAACGGGTCAATCTTTTTTCAGCTTCAGACTTCTTAATGTTTTTTTGATAAGGAGGACAGGAAATTGTGTTTGATTATTGCCTGTTTACTCAGCTGTTGCAACACTACTTCTAGTTACTGAAATGTCTATACTGATTATAGAGCTTAGTACACACATGCTATGTAGAATGTTTGATGAAGAAATGAAAATGTTCTACCTTTGTTACTAAAGTCATCAATCATGACGATCTCAGCCAGGTATTTTCTTGGGGTTCTTTTAATGACACTGTGCACCGTCCTCATCAGGGTGGACCAGCCCTCATTATGGAAGACAATGATCACGCTGGAGGTGAGGAGGTTTTCATCATAGTGCCAGTATTTACACCTACAGACAAATAGATATACAATATTATAAAGCATGCTATTTTGGAAGTGAATGTTGTTGTGGAGTTGTTGCTCACTTGCACATTAATGCATGCTTCAGTTGGCAGATTCTTACACGCTTACATCCACCTCCATCCTGTGGAAGCATTTTGTGAAACAGGAAACAGCAACTTTGCACACTGTTTCCTCTGCATAAAGGGAGAGCAAATGCCAATACACATACTTCTTCATTCTCTTTCTAAGCTCGATGGTAAAGTTTCTTTACTCAGTTTCCTTTATTTCAGTAGAATACTGACAGTTGTGAGTGGGACTGGAGGAGAAATGCTGTTTAAACTAGAATTACACAAACTCAATCTTCTTCTTAAAGAGTTATAGAAATATAGAGGTAGTTGGAAAAGGATTACATTTCACCCATACTTGAGCTATAAAATTGAAGAATATGCACAAAAAGCATAATAATGAAACCTATTTCAGCTTAGTTTGAATGCTCCAGGTGGGTTATTTTCACTAGAGTTTCGTTTGTGCAAACAGAAGTCCTAAAGTAAAAGCTTGAGCAGCTTACAAAACAGAAAAAATATATATATATATGAAGAAACTTGATGCTCAGTGTAGGACATAGATCTGCCTAAGCCAAGTGCATGTAATATAGCCTTGATCAAAACTCATTAAATGTTGTAACAAAAACAAAACATTTCCTTCCTAAAATCATAATGAAAAATTATTTCCTGTCTGCAAAATACTATAAATAATATGTTTCTTATAGCAGTTTAACCTCTTTAAGTGCCATGTAACACAAGTCATAAGGTCTAACTTGTCTTACATAGCACAGTAAAGCCACTTAACTGGAAGAGCAACTCACTCCCATGGCATTCCGTCTCAATGGAGATCAGGGTGTGCTGCACTACTCAAAAACAAGCTGTCAGCATTAAGTGCTAATGCTAATGTTCTTTGAAACTACAGCAATGGATGCCATTTAGGTACATGTTTAAGTTAACTTTAGCACTGAATCTCTGAGATAATGTTTGGTCCTGACGTCAATTTGTAGGCCAGCTTAGAAGTCTAACTCATCATGTACTCCCTAGAGATTTTCTATTGGGTTATATAAATACCAGTTTTTGATTGGTGTGTAAAATACGGTCTTGAAGAGACCATTTTTGGTCCTAGAATACAAATTACAAATGTGAGTTTTAAATACTTAAGCTGCTAAGAAGTTACAATAAAAGAACTACAAACATTGTCAGTAGCAACCACATCCTTGTGGTGGATAAATTATTTAGCAGCCTGGCTTTGAAATTCAAAACAATATAGTTAGGGTATTTTCTGGTACTGTTAACCGCGCTGACCTCATTTTGATCCAAGCAAAAAAAAAAAAAACTCAATTTGACTTCCATTTAAAGGTAGCAGTGTATTCTGATAATGTATTTATAGGATATAATATGTTATATATGTGATGAATTATTTGGAGGGCTTTAAATGCATGAAACTGATGGATAAATAATTTCCCTTCATGTTAAAATAAGCAATGTCTTTTTCACACGGCTAAAGGAAAGGAAAGCAAAAAAGGAAAGGGGCGTGACGTGGCCAGGTAAGGTTTCCCATACCAGGAATTTGTGCACTGTATTTAACCCATCCAGGTGCGCACACACAGCAGTGAGAAGTGAACACCCACGGACACACATCGTAAAAAAAAAAAATAAAAAAAAAAAAAAAACAGTTTACGCCAAAAAAAAAAAAAGATTTAAAATGACAAAATTATTAGCTGTTAACATGCTTCAGTGTGTTTGCATCATGACAAAGACATGAGTAAATTTACATCATGAGTAAAAACATAAGTAAATTGTAAACTTTAACTAAACCAAACTAAAACCTCACTTCAGAGAAAACACTGACATCTTCAGACAAAGGTTGGTATCACTGTGCACACTCGCCAACAATTCAGCATCTAAAAAAGGATACAACCGATGCAAATGCAATGATGCAATCATGTTATGGTTTAAACTGGTTTAATTAAGTCTGAGATATATTATATATATATATTTTAGTACTGTGCAAAAGTCTTAGGCCACTAGAATTTTCACCAACAAAAAACGGCTTTAAGTCGGTTATTTTGTGTTGGTGCACAGTACTGTATATCTAACACACCTGATCATTTTTACAGGGCCATTTACCAATTAATAATGACAATGCCACCGAAATTCAGTGTAAGTTGTTCTGTTCTCAGTACCTTTTACCTTTACACCTTGCCTGTACTAAAGAACAGCAGTGTACATTGTTTTAGCCCTGACTTGGATCCAGACACTATGCAGATTACTCTACAAAAAGGGTTGGATTTCCCCAGAAGGAAGTGAGTTGAAGCAAGCATGCGTGTGCATTTTTCTAAGACATTTAGTCAAAACATGTAGCAGTGATATTACATCACAGCTGAATGAATGACCATGGCTGAGGTGAGCTGAATTAAATGTCCTTGATTTATTTATTTGCTTGATATAAGACGTTTAGAATTTAGCCTATATAAATTCATGAAAGTATTCTGGTCAATTTAATACAATTTTAAACAAAAGTATAGTTCACCCCCCCAAAAAAAAATTCTGTCATCATTTACTCAAACCTGTATGATAGTTTAACATGAGAAGATATTTTGAAGAAAATATATTTTAAAGAACGCTGGTACAATAACAGTGTATTATGTAATGACATAAGAAAATTATCGAACTATCCCTTCAAGCTCTCGGCAAAAGGAGTGGCACTGACTACAATGCCGTAAAACTGCAGTAATGATTAAACTGCTGATACTACATGTTGTTTTGACGATCAACTCAACATACAACAAATGCAAGGTATATATGAGGTTATAACTATGTCAGAAAAGAAATCCTATTAAACAATGAACTTGTGTCAAAACTGGACGTTCTACATGGGAAATATATGAAGTTAGACCTGTTGTCAAACCCTCAGGTCCCTTCTGAAGCTGTACACATTTATAAAGCAGTCTCAGGCAGATAATCCAGCTTTCCAGCTTGTGGGGATCATCCCGCTGTGACGTGGCCAAACAACATTTTGGTGTGTGAATTATGGGCATAATGCAGATCCTATTTAACATCTGGAACATTAGTAATAGAGTGCAGCACATTATCTTTTGAGTACCAACTGTCCTCTCGAGTGAAAAGTGTGTAAGATACAACCATTAATGTACTGCAACACAGTTCACTTTTTTGATCACAAGATGCCAAGATATTCACCAAGCTACATCCAGGTCCCGTGCTGTTACATCATGATTATTATGATACCATGAGCAAAATGAATAGGTAGTTTTTTTGTTAGTGGGAACTCAGAAAGAGAAATGACGTGGCTAAAGAAGCAGGTCGTTCGTCATCTAGTGTCACTGAAAGAGCTTGTTTAAAAAAGGTGTGTCTTTATCGTTTTCATCTATCTGGGTGGAAAACCAACATGTAAGACCTACCCGTCTATAGCGCGTGTAGCCTGCTCAAAATTTAAAAAAATACTTGTGTAAATATTTTTGTATTAATAAAAACTGGAGCCAAACACATGCTGAAACAAGAGAGGATCATCCGGGAAGTAAAAAAAACTAACGTTACCAGCTCACTCACATTCTCTCCTCACACACACCCAAATACATTCACAAATCAGAATGGCCCATGTCCTCATACTCACTCTTCATGCCGTAAGTCACCGACGGTTCGATCCAGAGAGATCATGTCGCTGGCTACCATGTTAAAACCGAATTCCTTGATGCTGGCCTGAACAGAATCTTTGTACTCCGGTCCCAGTACGAATGCTTTGCTGCCCTCTCCCGGTCCACCCTGGACCCCCTGAGGTTCAGGTTCCTTAGGCTCAAAGTTGCCCAGAATTCCTTTCTTCAACACAGGTTCACTATACACATTGGTGTGAGGCTTGAAGGTGATATATTGCTTCTGGATGACATTCTGCTGGTTCTGGGCTTTGAATGCTGGGTTTGGCTTGTCACCATTTTTCTGGCGGATAGACTCCAGATCGACCTCAACTCCTTCGACATGGGGCCAAGGAACAACTGGCTTAAACTGGTCAGCCATGTCTTTATTGGGAAGGTCGGGCTGCAAGAGTTTACCTGCATCTCGTCCTGCCTATGAAATTAGACAAAAATATGAGACAAAGTGGTGGTGATAAACTTCTAAAAATATAGTTTTTTGCATAGTTATAGGCTTTGGTACATGGTGTTAGATTTATACAGTAGATATAAGAGTAATTTATTATTTTGACTGAACATTTACTGAACAGAAGCAACTTTGGTTTACTTGATGTGACCAATTGTGTCCCCATCAAGTTTTTAAGGAATGTTTATTTGTCCATCTCTCAATCATCACTGCATTATTGGGAAATACAGATAGCTGATATGTGTGCACATTTTATGTAAGGTATCTTACACTGATATAACTTACAAGCGAAATATCATAAATGTTGACCACATAATGCAACAATTTGCGTATTTTAGCTCAGTTTGAGCTTCAAAAATTACTCAATAACAAACATATGCATTTTGGGATTTTGGATGTATCCATTGTATAAAGTTCAATAAACATTTATTGACAAAATATAGCCTAGATTCTCACTGACTATTATTTCATGTCGGCGTTACAGGGTTAAAAGGCCCTTTCAAACAAACATTTACATACAGACACATTATGCAAAACATAAGCTCAACGGAAATAAGTAAACAAAGAAGAGACTCCGTACAAATAATATATGCTCAGTTCAAGATGTGCAAATAAATCCAACGTTAGCTACACTGCCAGAATGACAAGCCAAGGTAAACCAGACAGCTGTTCCAGCTATTGACAGAAAGCTGTCAAGTGTGCCACGTGTCACACTTGCATTTCGATACAATATCTTGTGAAAGTAGAAAATGGTGTGTCGATGTAGGCAATATTAGTTTATGTCGAGCTAATATCCAGCCTTTAATTCAGTCGGCATGCATATCTATTCAATCTCGAAGACCATTTTAGTCCATATTCAGTAATGAAACAGCTAACAACCTAGAAAGATCACCGGAAAATGATTTTTTACTTGAAACATCTGCTTTCTGTGATTTTACATAAATGAAGTTTGTCTCAATTGAAGAACCAGTAACCACAATAACGACCTTCCTTGTTTTCACTGATTTTGACACTTGTGAGGATGTGTTAGAGAGCGACATTTAGCTCTCTATGCTAAGAGCTTACAGCCATATCTGCGTGTTTTGGTTAACGTTAATGTGAATAGAAACGCATATTTAGTTGCATTGCTGGATACATATAAACGTCTGTATCTGTTACAATTCATCGGTCAGTTCTCGCTGCTCATCTCCATGACAACCGCAGCAGTTAGCATGCTAATCATCATGCTAGCCGAGCCTGCTGAATACTAACACAGGGTGAAATTAACAGCACAACAGTAACGCTACAAACGAAAACACTAACGTATCAAGATAACTGGAGGACATTAAAGCGATACTTTACCATTACGCCAGCAAACGGGTTATCGTCGACTGCCTTCGGTGTCAGCGAAGACCAAAGCAAAACCAGCCCCAAAAACGTTCCGATGACCAGTAAACTTCGAAGAATGAATCCAACTTTTAACCTCATTTTGGAAAATCAGTTGACAAATAATAAGAAAGAAAGAAAAAGGGGAGCCAGCTCAAATTAAAAAACTCTCCGCAGCCTGTATGGCCACATCGAGTCCCTCCCTCTCACTCTGTTTCCTTCTCTCTCTCCTTGCTCCTTTATTCAATTAAACTCCCACTGTCCTCTTTATGATTCGGTCACGAAAAGACTAATACAAAAAAGCTAGCAGTTGCGTGCGTGCGTGCGTGCGTGCGTCCGCGCGCCACGCGGCCATGAGAGTTAAACACACACGGATGTGTGAATGAACACACAAGGACATGCAGCATGATTGATAGGAAATAAAAGGCCCCTTCGAGTTGTGCTGCGCGGTGACGTGTAATGAAGACAAATCCATAAATGTTGCTGGATAGGCGACTACAATGCACAGCTATTACAAAACTTAGCTTTGTGCCACGCAAGCATTACTGCGCTTTTGTTCTCGAAGAGACAAAAAAAAAGAATCAACGATTAGTGTTTTTGGGTGACCTTAAATACTTGTTAACCCTCTGGTATGGGTTATAGCCTGAGCTGAGAGTAACTGATTATATGCAATCTGGATTACGCAATTAGACTATTAGAGTATTAAGTGGGCTACTTGGGAATTTAAATTTAATTTAAAGAAATACTGGTAATAAGACTAGTTAGGTTTTTTATGGATCACATTACAGTTTTTTTCAGTCACTAATAAGCGCTTACCCATACTTAAGATACTTTTTCTAAACTCTTAACACAAACTCACACCTACAAAACACAATTGGCCAAATGGATAATTTTCTTCTCAAAAATATTTTTTGTTAAATATATACTTACTCTTTATTTCACAATAGAAGACATCTTTCTCTGCACACACTGACTGAGAATTAAATTATGTCAAAGAATAATACTTGTTTTCACTTCACAACGTAAATGCAGTCAATCAAAGTACACCAGGTTTCAAAAACATAACAGTTTTACAGTTATTTGCATTCAAAACATGCAATCCACCGTTTTGACACTAAATTTCTTGGTTGGGAACTGTATGTTTTCCAAAAACATCACTCCTCAAAGTCCTCCTTTTACTGTATAAGTGTAAATGTAATACAAAAAATAACCCCTACCACTGAGTCTAAGCCAGACTGGAATCAGCTGTGGTTGGCCCAATTTACCCAACATACATTGATGTATAAATTATTCAATTGTTTGTTTATTATCAGCCGAGATATATTTTTGATATTGATATTGTTTTTGAACAAATATCATTGCAGAAGCAGAGGTTTTTATATCTGTATCTAATGTTTGGAATATTGTTTTTGCTATTGTGGGATGATGCCTGTTAACATTTGTAAACACTACAAAAACGATCCATAATTTTGTAGGGAGGAATAGCTTGTCTTTTAAGAAAATGTAAGCATTGTGAAAATGTGTTCACTGACGGCATGTTGGATGAAAACCACATGAAATGTGTGGATGGTAGGGCCACAAAAGACTAATGCTGTGCTAATTGTGTTAAGAGTTTAGAAAAAGTAGGCTACTTGTTAGCGACAAAAAAACCTGTATTATACAACAGCAATAATTTATTCATAATGTCTTGATTCTCCCAGATTCCTGCATCTTTTAAATTAAATAATGCAGTGATAGGCTATAAATTCAAAAAATCTTCCAGTTTTGTGGATATTCATTATGTGGATTAGTAATAAGTCGGGTAACAAAAAATTTGACCACTGCATTTACAAAAATCATTTAAGGATTAGGGAGTGTTTCAACTTTGTATCAACTACTGATTGGAATTATAACTCCATTATTTTACAATGTATAACCTTGGAAGGTGCTTGTTTTAAAAAACATTAGTGTTCACAAATGTTTATTTTTTTTGTTGTTTTAAAAAAAATACTATTTAGCCTTTTCTAATCTCTTTGTGTGTGTGTTCGCGCGCATTTATATTCATTGATAAAATCCAAAAACTCTTCTTCTTACTGAGTACATCTTCTAGCAATTTGATGTTATTGTAAACAGAATCGAATGCAAGCAAGGCATTTTCCCTTGATTTGGTTTCATAAAACAAATTTACCATGGCTCAAGCTCAGTCACTGTGGTAACTTATGCTGGGAAACCAATCTGGTCTGGTGTAGTCTAACTGTCAGGCTAAGCTGAGCTCTTCTAACTCGGACCAATAGGAATACTTCAATATTACCACCAACTCTCTCAAATACTTTAAGCTAACTATCAGACCCCCTTAAATTTTTCACTCTTTGTTGTATTACAGCCATTTGGTAAAATAATTTCAGTTCATTTCCCCCCCTTATTGATGTACACACAGCACCCTATATTGACAGAAAAGCACAGAATTGTTGACATCTTTGCAGATTTTTCAAAATGGCTGGGCCATTCAAGAACAGTCACAAAGTTGTTGTGAAGCCACTCCTTCATTATTTTAGCTGTGTGCTTAGGGTCATTGTCTTGTTGGAAGGTTAACCTCTGGCCCAGTCTGACGTCCTGAGCACTTTGCAGAAGGTTTTTGTCCAGATATCTCTGTACTTGGACGCATTCATCTTTCCCTCGATTGCAACCAGTCGTCCTGTCCCTGTAGCTCAAAAACACCCCCTCAGCATGATGCTGCCACCACCATGCTTCACTACTAGTACTGTATTGGACAGGTGATGAGCAGTGCCTGGTTTTCTCCACACATACCGCTTAGAATTAAGGCCAAAAAGTTTAATCAGACCAGATAATCTATTTTCTCATAATCTTGAAGTCCTTCAGGTGTTTTTTTAGCAAACTCTTGCAGTGTCTTGCACTGAGGAGAGGCTTCCGTTGGGCCACTCTGCCATAAAGCCCGGACTGGTGAAGGGCTACAGTGATGGTTGACTTTTTACAACTTTCTTCCATCTCCCGACTCCATCTCTGGAGCTCAGCCACAGTGACCTTTGGGTTCTTCTTTACCTCTCTCACCAAGGCTCTTCTCCCCTGATAGCTCAGCTCGGCTGGACGGCCAGCTCTATGGGTTCTGGTAGTCCCAAACGTCATCCATTTATGGATTATGAAGGTCACTGTGCTTTAGAAGTGCAGCAGAAATTTTTGTTACCTTGGCCAGATCTGTGCCTTGCCATAATTCTGTCTCTGAGCTCTTAAGGCAGTTCCTTTGAACTAAGGATTTATGTAAGGTCTTATATCGACAGATGCGTGGCTTTCCTAATCAAGTCCAATCACTATAATCAAACACTGATGGACTCAAATGAAGGTGTAGAACCATCTCAAAGAAGAAATGGACAGCACCTGAGTTAAATATATGAGTGTCACAGCAAAGGGTATGAATAACCATACCCACTGGCCGGGTTCATAGGGAGGTCCGGCCCGACGGAGTCGGTTAGCTTGTTGTGTGAGACGGCGTACGGCACTTCTGAGGTGAACGTGAGCACTGTCCCAGGTCTGCTCACTTCTCCTTAGCCAGTCATCCACAGTGGGCAGGTCGGTAGGTTCGCCAGACCAGGGGAACAAGGGCGGCTGGAAGCCTAGGACACACTGGAACGGGGTCATTTGCGTGGCTGGTTTTCGAAGTGAGTTTTGTGCGTACTCTGCCCAAATCAAGTACTGGCTCCAATCGTGTTGGTGGGCGTGGCAATAGGATCGAAGAAACCTTATCAACTCCTGGTTCATACGTTCAGCCTGACCATTGGCCTCGGGGTGATAGCCGGACGTAAGACTCACATTAATCCCCAGGTGAGTACAGAAGGCCTTCCAAACCCGCGAAGTGAATTGCGGACCCCGGTCCGACACAATGTCCTCTGGGAGGCCGTAATAACGGAAGACCTGTTCCAGCAGAGTCTGTGCCGTCTCCCAGGCCGTTGGTAGCTTGGGTAGGGGAATGAGACGGCAGGCCTTCGAGAAGCGGTCAATGACGGTTAGTATGACGGTGTAATGGTTTGAGGGTGGCATGTCGGTGATGAAGTCAATCGATAGGTGGGACCAGGGCCGCTGCGGTATGGGTAGAGGACAGAGCAGGCCTGCAGGGCGTTGCCGGGAGGATTTTGACATTTGGCAGTTGTTACAGTTCTTGACAAAGGTTGAAACATCAGATCCCATGGTAGGCCACCAGAATCGATTGGACATGAGCTCAGTGGTGGCTAGGATGCCAGGATGACCGGAGCTAGGGTGCTCGTGTACCAGACTTAGAACTCGTGGCCGAAGAGGCTCGGGGACGAAGGTTCTGTTTGCAGGACATCCATCTGGTATCGGGTTGTCTCCCTGTAGATCTTGGATTTCCCTCATGACGTCCCACTGGACTGGAGCCATAATGAGTGTGGGTGGCAGGATGGTCTCTGGGTTGGTCGGGGTCTGAGGAGGATCATATAAACGGGACAAGGCATCAGCTTTAAGATTCTTGGAACCCGGTCGATACGTAATCTGGAATGTGAATCGGGCAAAGAATAGCGACCACCGAGCCTGTCTGGCGTTTAATCTTTTAGCATTCTTGAGATACTCCAGGTTGCGATGGTCAGTTAATACCAGAAATGGTTCTTGAGCGCCCTCTAGCCAATGCCGCCACTCCTCTAGCGCTGCCTTGAGGGCGAGCAATTCTCGGTCCCCGACGTCGTAATTACGTTCCGCTGAGGTGAGCTTGCGTGAGTAGTATGCGCACGGGTACAGCTTGGGAGGTTGACCATGCCTTTGCGAGAGGATCGCCCCGATGCCTGTGTTGGAGGCGTCAACCTCAACTATGAATTGCAGGTTAGGGTCGGGGTGCTTCAGGATGGGCGCAGAGGTGAATCGATTCTTGAGTTCCTGGAAGGCCTGCTGACTCTCCGCTGACCAGGGTAAACGACGGTAATGGCGCTTGGTTAAGTCCGTTAATGGGGCAGCCACTCTGCTGAAATCTCTGATGAACCGTCTATAAAAGTTTGCAAACCCCAGGAAACGTTGCATTTCTTTAAGAGTCTGTGGTTGAGGCCAGTTGGTAACAGCGGAGACTTTCTGGTCATCCATGGCCACTCCCTCCTGACTGATGACATAGCCCAGGAAGTTAGTCTTGGTTTGGTGGAATTGGCATTTCGACATCTTGGCGAACAGCTGGTGGTTAATCAGGGTTCTTAGGACTTGGCGGACATGTTGTACGTGGCTGGAGTAGTCTGGAGAGTAGATAAGGATGTCATCTATATATACTATGACAAAGCGATTTAGCATCTCCCTGAAGATGTCGTTTATGAAGGCTTGAAAGACCGCCGGACTGTTGGAAAGGCCAAAGGGCATAACCAAATATTCGTAGTGCCCATTGGTGGTAGAGAAGGCCGTCTTCCACTCGTCCCCTTCTCGAATCCGGATCAAGTTATAGGCATTACGCAAATCCAACTTGGTGAAATACTGGGCTGATCTGAGTTGTTCTAAG
>JAUCNO010000001.1:94261-108922 GCA_032353835.1 Enteromius viviparus | reverse complement strand
CAGAGCTATATTAGTGTCTTTTACACTGATAAGAAAAAAAAGACCCAAATCACGCCGGCGTGACGGCCGACCTCAGAAGGTTAATTGTTTTTGTGGGTTGCTTTGGGTTGCTTGGGTCCATTATCACTGCTATACGTATTATTCCTTTTCAATCCTTCAGGCATTTTGGGACCCTTAATTTGGGAAAATTTCCACACATGGTGGGATGTTTGCCATCAGGGCCAGGCAGAGGTTCTGAATTACACAATTTGAAATTAGAATGAAATATAAACTATCATTAACAAACAGAGCCTTACCATATTGTTCCTATTATTATTATTATAAACTGAATATTAAACTGAAATTTAAAGTGTGTTCAACTTTAAAAATTTTTTACCTATGATATAGAGGGGTCTAAAATTTCTCTGGAAAATTAATTATTGACCCTGTTATATACTCCTGTTGCTTTGAAATGCCAGCGAGAGCCTCTAGAACTACGAAACAAAGCGAGGGTGCATTTTGTTTAGCTTTCCTGAGAAAAATAATTAATTTTTAAAAACACAACACTGCCTTGATGTTTAGTATAGGCTTGTTGTATAATTCAACACCATAAAAAGTGGGTACAATTTCTAGTTTGACTTCTGGTGCTGGGCGATTCTCTGCAGACCTGGAGACAACAGAGCTGGGGAGCTGTCAATCATACAGCGACACACAGAGAGCTGTGTCACCACAAAGAGACAGCTGTGCCAATCTCATCTTTGAATGTCAGTGATTGGAATCTCAAGGCTCACAAAGGAGCAGCCAAATGAGGCTTTTCTGCAAAATCTACCTCGATTGTCATTCCCAGAGATGTGCGCTTCTAAGGAGGTGCACTGCTCTGGGTCTCTGATTGTCAGCCACACAATTTCAGTTTCTTGCTTTGTGAATCTGGGCAAAAGAACAAGAGATATGTGACGAGAGGCGGCAGAAGTTATGAACAACTTCTCCAATAAACGCCTTATTCAGAGCGCAAAACTTCTCAAAAGCGAAAATAAGAAAAGTATCTACCCTAAAACATCTTATTCATGAGAGATTTCAATAAAGCTATTCACGCTGCGTGTAACATCAAGCCGACTGTATGCTTGAGATGCGCAGCACCGGTAAGTCAAGCAAAGCAAACACACACACAGCAGTGGTACGTACTCATTAGGGGTCCAACGTCTCTTAACCATCCACAAAAGTTGCTGTGTTTAAGCCCACGCAAGCTCACTGTAACTGATCTTCTGTCATCTGACATGAGACATCCGAGAGATGACAGTGGTCTTGAATGAGGCATTCAATGTACTGGAGATTTGCCTGTGTTTTGCCACGGTGTCTCTTACAGACACCGCCTGAAAATTTGGAGAAGACAATGCAACGCGAATAACATCACAGAGAATAAGAGAAACAATAACACATGTAAACAAATCAGTCACAAAGTGGCTGTCAGACTCGGCAGAGAGGATTGCATCAAGTGCTGGTGGTGTCATGCTGATTTGAGGAAAGGATGACAGGAACGCATCACTGCCGTATTTGTCCTGATTTGTTTTTTGGAAGGATGATGAGAAGGCTGTCATGGTTTGACTTTATTATGGTTTTAGATTCAAGATCTCATGGACAGGAGTGTTCGTGAGATTAAACGAGAAACCACCAGGCATCAAAAGCTTTTCAGCAATGATACGGTTTGATCAGTGTAGGTAGAAACAGCGTTGTTACAGATCTACATGAAACGCTCTGAGAGGACGTTGTCCACCTCCGTCAGTGCCCATCACGGGCAAACACCCTGCTGTCAACTCCCACGATGCACAGTAAGCTGATATTGTGCAAACATAGACAAAATGCAAAAGCTAACCTGTTGATTTCTATGGGGCAAATGTTCATCTGAATAAATCTGACAAGAACAATAAACCTTTAAGGAGGATTTAAGAAAAAACAGGCTTGGGCTAAAAAAAAAAAATAATATATATATATATATATTGTTATGAATTGTTTACATGAATAGCAATGCGTTATGTGTTCACTTTAATTTTTTGCATTTTTATCTGTATTTAATTTATGTGAATTTTACTCTTGCATGCATAGAATTTGGTTATTAAGCAGATTTCTTCACAATGAGTTTCTTCACACTTGAGTTTGTGGACCAGTTTTCACTATTACCTAACTATTAACTGTACATTTTGTCTCAATAAACTTTGCTGCTTATTATTAATAGTTAGTAAGGTAGTTGCTAAGTGTAGGCATGCTATAAGATTAAGGAATCTAAGCTATAGTCAAGTACAATAAAACATTTATATACAGTATGCTTTATAAGTACTTATAAACAGTCAATATGTTAGTAACGCACATGCTAATAAGCAACTAGTTAACAGCGAATCCCTAAACTAAACTCGATTTTTCATATTAAATACTAAATACGTTGCATACACTGTGTATATATTATAGTTAAATTTTATTATTATAAGAATATTTTGAGTTCATATCCTTAATCCGCACAAAATGACACAAATAAAACAAATGAAACAATCAAATGAATAATGTAAAATCTGAAAAAAATTTATTTAATAAATGTGATCCCATTAATTAAACCCAGTGAAATAAACCTATTCATTGGATGAATTCAACATTTGATACAGATTTGTACATCTCAAAAAGTTTTTGCTTACATTTTAGATGCCATTATTAAATACATTAATAATGTGAATTTCAGGGTCTATGCAAACATAATAAAAAAAATTGATAGAATCACACTTCATGTATCTGCTTTACATGGCATTTACCAAGGAAAAGAAAGGAAAGGACGTGACAAGTGGCCAGGTATGGTTTCCCATATACTAGGAATTTGTGCTCTGTATTTAACCCATCCAAGTGCACACACACAGCAGTGAGAAGTGTGGTATTGAAGGCGGAGAGTGTGCTGGATATTCACTAACCCCACCCACAAAACCTGCCAGACCTGGGACTCGAACCCACAACCTTTGGGTTACTGGTCCGACTCTATCCATTAGAGCACGACTACCAGGAAGCATACAAGAAATGATGGTACATATAAAATCTTAAACTTCAGGTGGTTACTGCACCAGCCAACCACTGCCTCTGATATATACTGTAAAAATAGCCATCTAAAACAACCACAAACTTGATAAACATCTAAAAATCTTCCTTCTCCGCTCAAGAGTAGTATACAGCCTTGTAAATGTGTTTTTTATTGTCTTTTATTTATTATTCATAGTCTATTCATTAGGTCACAATCCAGTGATTTTACGGACAAGGATAAAACATAAGGCCAAAAAAGTTGTATTCTGTATTAGCTTGGAGCTGAACTGAGAGCAACAACAAAGATTTATATCAATAAAGCTGCAACATCAAAGCAAAGTGCACAATGTACAAGGACTGCAAGTGAGGGTGGAAAGACGAGATCTGCAATATTTCTAAAGCAATACATGGACTGAGAGGTTACATCAGGAGATCATTAAAGACTTTCATCAAGTAATTATCAGCTCATGTCACCATTAGTGCTATAAGAGGCCTCGTAAGATTGAGAGATGGAACTCACTCAAAGCATCATCAAGTTTTTCACCCATGCAGAGTTTAACAACCCCCTTTAGATGTAACCTTTAAGGTGAGGGCCATTGAAATCTCTCTTTAAAGCAATGATCCTACATTAGCAGCGGCATGAAAGGCAGGAGAAATGTCCTCTGAGCGCAGAGTTAAAAGAAAGGCAACTACTAGTACTTTGAATCGAAACAGACAATGATCATCGCGGGAGAACAGAGGGAAAGGAAATTAATTCGGGACAAAAAGGTGAGACAAATCACTTCGGCGTCAGCCAAGAAATTGTTTTCAAGTAGGTCCAGACGTGTTGTGAAGGCCAAATGAGGGAGTTTGTGGCCGCTCGAATTCTTTGACTAATAAACCTACATCCAGTGGCTACAGGGAATCTTGAGGAGCCACCGAATCATCCATCAGTCGTGTGGGAAAAAGGTAAACTTGGCAGATGCGTCTGGCTGAGATCGGCTATTAATCTTAAGAGTGAAGTGTAATTAGGATGGACTTTATGAATTCACGTGATGTCATAAATAAAAGGAAAGCAAAGGAGCAGCAGCCCGAGGAGAGAGGAGCTTGTCTTCTAATGACCCGGAGAGCTTGTGAGAACAGCCAGGTGTCAACTAGGGCTTTGATGCATGTGTCTGCTGTGCTTTATTTCTACATAATGAACAGTTGGCAACACGGCAGATGTAGACCTGCACAGGGATTCCGTGGCTAAATATTTATGTATTAGCTATTGAGTACAGGAATGGTAATTTAACTGTACTGCACACTTAATTCAACTTTCTACTCGGTGATTCCAAGGATAAATTAGCTTAATAACAACACTACGCGATGCGAAGGCTGCAGCCAGCATTCCGATCGATAGAGAGCTGAAGTGTAATTTGAGTAACACAAAGCCACGTTTTCAAAAGGATCAATTGCTGGTGCTGCATGCGGCTTCAAGACAGTTATGCAGTCGCAGCAGCACACCCAACACTGATACCAAACGAGATGAAGCAAGTAAGTTTGACTTACCTGTACTGTAAAATAGCAATACATTCAATGCATTGTGGTGTGCTTCAGAGTGAAATGGATAATTCACCAGGAAATAAACGTGTGGGATAATTCCTCAAACGACAAAAATTATGTCATTAAACACCTATTTTTAGGTTGTTTCAAACCCATAAGACCTACTTTGGAACATAAAATAATATATTTTTGATGAAATTTTAGATCTTTCTGTCCCTGAATACACAGCAAAGCAACATACACACACTGAACAAAAAAAAAAAATCGCCTCACTTATTTAAACCAAAATATCAGACAATGAAATGAGAGATAGATGTTGTACAGCAGAATGTTGTCTTCTCTGTCATCAGCACATGAATGCATGCAGAAGATTTACATGTAAGAAAAGAAAATGTTAAATGAAGTTATATTTTTGTTTTCTTTGCACACAACATTATTGTAGCTTTATAACATTAAAGTTGAACCACTGATGGTCACATGGACACTCTGAATGAGGTCCTTACTACCTTTCTGGGCCTTGATAGCTGCCGTGCTGTCTATGCACGGTCAGAAAGCTCTCAAGTTTAATCAAAAATGTATTAATTTTTGCTCCAAAGACGAATAAAGGTCTTACAGATTTGAAATGAAATGAGGATTAGTAATTAATGACAGAATTGTAATTTGTGGGTGAATTATCACTATAAATGCAACATCAAACAGATCATCATTACTTTTCATTTCAATAAAAAACAAACTAAATAAAATACATAATCATTGACCTTTAGATATTTGTATTAGCAAACAAAACAACAGAGGATTTTTTGCCAAGACTTTAAGAATTTAAGACTTTCTGCTTTGACTTCAATCCTTTTTAAAGCTTTGATTTGTGGAAAGGCAAATTGTTTTTTTTTTTTTTTAATTGAAATAATGTTGATTGTACTGTACAAACTACCCAGATCAAAAGCAAGCACACGTAAAAAAAAAAAAACCTCAGGTCAGTGCAACTCTCTGAGGGTGCAGACGGCAATAATAGCTGTTTGCTCTTTTCCTCTTCTGTGACACATCTTGCTGTATACCTCTCCTCCCTCAGCACCCCCCACCCATTCCTCTGTTGCACATACATTGGCCTTACCTCAAGATAAATTGACGCTGTGGGCAGCAACTTGCTCCCAACTTTACAGACTAATATCTGTCTCAGTTTTCCCTACAGTGGTGTGATTGGTCTCAAGCTGTTCCCTTGCTAGTTCTATCATCTATCTGGCTGTGCAGTATGGCTGTTGAACATAGGTTCATCCTTGATGAATTCAGCACTAGCATAATGGAAAGACACCTCCAGCCTCTAATAAAGATTCACAGACATCGCCTAGCAAACATTCATCATAGTCAGTGCCTATTTTCCCCATTAAGAGATCAAAGATGTTCTGTGGGGCATTAATTAAACTGGATAATGTTTCAAAATGACTCAAAAATATCCTAATAAGCATCAAGGTCTTTCTTGTTAGTAAGGGGAAGAGAGAGAGAGAGAGAGAGAGAGAGACAAATGGAGAGGGGAGAAGTAGTTCATTTTTAAAGAAGAATAAATGAATTTGAAAATTTATTTTTAAGACCCTCTAACAAGCCTAGAGGACTTCTCGCAATATTAAAAGATACTAATCAAGTTCATTTGAAATGGTAAGAAGGTAAAACATTAAATGGTGTTCATGAAATGACTTTAAAATAGTCTCACTGTTGAAATAATATGTGGAAACATCATATACTCTCAGAAAAAAAACGTTTTCCATAATACATTTTTTTCTAATTTTGTCAGATAGACAATAACATTCAATTCTAATTTTCATTTTGTTTAGTGAATCATAAAAAAATACTACCGAGACAGTGTGAGACGCTGCAGTTGAGAATCAGTTGAACTCAATGTGATTATGAACTGAGAAAACATGGGAGTGATATTATTACTTCACAAAAATGAAAGCTCAAGAGAGCATGTAAGTCGATTAAATGCACAGAGATGAGATGGATTGTAAATCATCGCTTCTAACAAACAATACAAGAACTACATTGCTTCACATGACCTTTTCCACCTTAACCTTGAGAGAGGGGCTGGGTTTGGATGATGAATAAACAGCAAGAACACAAATCACTTAATAAATGACATAACCTTGAGTCACTAAGGATATGAAAAGCTTCTTTAATTTTCTGTCTGTGAATGTAACTAACTGCTTCCTGTTTAAAACCAGATCTGGAGCCATATGCCACTTTTTCCTGCCAAAGCATTAATGAATAAATATACTCTGAATTCTGTAACTCAATAGTTTTCCATACCTTCCCATAAATATGGTAAATTACAATGCATGTTGGCAGGTCCTAAACATTTATTCACTGGTCAGCCAATATATAGCTCAAATAAACCATCTGATGGTGGAAAAATCATCAAAAGCTGATTCTAAATTCTGCATTAGCCACACATTCTGCATAATCACCCACTATGCCTCAGGTCTGAGGATAACATTCTTTACTGGGCTGCATCATTAAATCGGCTGCCCAATTTTACTGTATTTTTTCGCCAATGACAAATATCACCTTACACGACAGATTTGAATGCCATAAATCTCAACACGCTCAGAGAGGAGCCATAAAATATAACAGACCTCACTTTCCTTAGATAACAATCACTCGGGTGGAGGAGTCAGTGAAATCTGCCAGTTCATATGGCCATAATTCAACACAAAGAGCTCTTAGATCACCTCAGGACAAATAAAGAGAAGATTAACACACTGCTGCGTACAGACACTTACATAATGTACAACAGCATTGACATATATAATGACACATAATGCTTTTATAGCTATTATGTTTAACTGTAATCTCACTATTACCCAGATGCCTGTTTAATATGCGTTTTTTGGAAGTTTCAGAAGACAATTTGGATCTACATAGATTTATAACATTACAATCAAAAAGTCTGAATACAATGGATGTGTGCAGTAATCGTGAAGACAATGCCAACTAGATAATGATAAATTAGTAAATAAAAAAATGTGCAATTTGTTTTCCCTTTTTCACAAACTACTCACTTTATACATGATATTTTGCGACAGATAAACTCTGGAAAAATACATTAGTTGTATTTTGTCTAATCAGTATACACCTAGCAGTCATGCACATGGCCCTGGCTATTATAAACATGAGTGTGTGCGTCTGCGTGCACGTCACTCTCATGGCTAAAGACCAAGAGAGAAAATAAGAGCTCTTCAGAGGCTTTCAATCTCTTGTAATAGTGTTATTATCTTAATGGAGGTGCCAAACACACAAGACTGGAAAGGTCCATGTCCCTTTGTTTTGTGAGTCTGAGAGTAAGTGGTTTTATATTACCCTGCTCTGCTATATGGCTACCGCTCAATATGAAATGCGCATTACTCTTGGGAGCCACGGTGAATAGCCCGAGACATTGCTCCATCCTCACCTCATGAGCCACATCAGAGTAATCAAGTTTAAATTGTCTCTTTCTCGAGAGGGTCACACCGCTGTTCATATTAGGGGCACGGGCCATCAAGTGCATCTGCAGGGGGTAATGACAGAGAGCAGAATGTTTAACATGAAAGCAAAGTGTGTGTATGAAGGAAGGTGGGTTTGTGCATCTGCGCTGTAAAACTTGATTCCGGACATGACCATCTCAAATCCGAGTCTAGAATCCTTTTTTTTTTTTTTTTATGAGTGGCGGAGACCTTGGCTGCATTTCTCAAAAGCATCATGATATAAGTTTGATTGTAGAAACCTCTGGTGGCAATGGGTCTATGATTTACTTTGGCTTTTGATACTTTTGGGAAAAGTAGCCCTGGGTCATTCAAGTCCGAGTCTAAATCCTATGAACTTGGACTTGGAATACTATAACAGTGTTGTGCATGCTAGTCCACATTAATGAAAGTAAAAATAGCCAGACATCAAATTTCTTTTTTTTTTTTTTGTACACAAAGAAATCCAATTATCTTCACCCTTTTTCAGGGAAGAACGCAATTATAAGGAAACAATGTGACTCTGATGACTTTCGATAACAGAATGCCATGGGATTGTAGAGAGAGGATATATGGTCTAGGTGATTCGAAGACCTGGACACTATCACTGCAAGGTGGAATATTCAATTACATCATCTCTCCTGGTACTGATCACTTGGCTGACTAAGACCCCCTCCCTCATGACAATTTAATTTATATTCAGCCGAAATGGAAATTATGAGGAGAAAAACACTTGTTCCTTCTAATGCCGAAATGGTGGCCATTTACTTGCATGTCATCAACCCTGTTCCATTTCCAAATTGAACCTTGCCCTTGTATTACACCGAATGGTGCCGCTCATCAAGAAACACTTACAATGCCTCCTGACAAGATCTATACAGTGTTCATCCTCTGATGATTCTAGCCTCTCTGCAATACCATTTGTGCGATCTTTCAGCATTCCCAGACAACAGTTCAGAACTCCTCACCCATGCTCTCACCGTCAGCTTGACATGTGCATTACCATAATGTATCTCTCTAATATGACACTGAGGGTAATTGCAATTACTACATCTCTCTTCCCCTTGTCACTTTGCAGGCAAATGGAAAGCGACAATAATATTCGCTTGTCTGGAATGACATAAACATGGTCAGCTTAAAAACTTGATCCAGGGGAGCTTAAAGAGTCTTGGGTCACCTTGCCCTCCGCCTCTGCCGTGCTTCCACCCCAGGTAGTTAACAACGTCGAAGCTCTTGTTATCCAACACGCTATCTGTGACAGAGTTGCACGCCCCGTTGTTGTCAACACACTGAAGAGCAGTGGCGCTGCGAGATAGGATTGCATAGACAGCCTCTTCATAATGCTCCTGGGCAATGTCATGCTCAATGGTGAGCTCTTGTTAGGAGCTGAGGGAAGGTTATCAGTCCTGACACAAGCTTATCAGCACACGTCCATCTCGTAGCACTGGCGCTGCGCGAACCACCCACCGAAGTACACAGATGCTGTTTACCCGCGCCAGGAGTGGGCCGCCACAGCTAATTCAACATGATTGTCTCCCAAAGGACAGGAAGCTGAGATTTTGACGGGGAAGGAGGGACAGAACTCAACACACGTCTTCCCAGAAGAAAGGGACCCAGTGCGAGGCGTCTACGCTTCCCGTCTCTATTTTGTTAAACCTCGCTTAACATCGCTGAGGGAGGATTTTTGGGATCCGAGTGCTGATTCAATCATGGGTAATTGCTATCGGATAATAAAAGAGGACACACAAGGCGGGCTTATTCACCGGGATTCTTGGGGGCTTATTGACACAATTTCTCTGCTGTCAATTATCTCTCCCGCTCTGACAGGTGCACAATAACAGGCACTGGGATCTTTCTATTGAGCTGGTAAACTCAAGCTCCTTTTGAGTCAGGAAAGAGTGTGACATTAGGGGATTGAGTCTGATTCCAGACTGCTCTCATCCCAGTGCTGCCCTCCCCATCCTCTTTCCTCAATCCACTAATCATATTCTCTTAAAAACTGCTGGAGAATCAATAGCCCGGCTGATATACTTCATTAGTAGACATTACATTTTCATACGACAGAGTCTACATAGTGAGTCAGTCTGCGATCTCAAGCATTGCCGCATGTTTCCAAGTGAAGGCCTACCTGTCACATTGGCTTTAACTGCATTAAAGCGTCTACATAATTCCTGGTGATGTTTTTCTTGGAAAGTGCCTCTTTGAGGAAATCGTAAATAGAGAGGTCAGCAGAGAGTGAAAGGACAGCGCCCTGCATGAGGTGCTCTGGTATTTTTGGCCCTGTCAACAACATGGTGCCTGCTCCCTGATTTGACTTTAATGAAGAGACTGGATTTGTGCAGTTGTGCTCGCCGAAGGCTAAAGTCATGCAACTCCGGCAAAACAAATGAGAGAGGAGCAATTACGAGCCGCAATAAACAGACTCAGCATTTTCCCCTTGAGCGCTAGAACTACATCACAGTTGCAGGAACCAAAAGCAAGCAGGTACCCAAGGGCGGAATCAAATGAACCAACAGCACCCCTTGGCAGCTGGTGAGGGGTGCAGACATACGGACGTGGAGCGAGGGAATTTAGTAGATGGGAACGCTAGCTCTGTAATGTTGAGAAGAAGGAAGCATCATCTAGTAGTGATGTACGTAAGTGAGTGCAGCCAACCCAGCCCAAGTGATTTTCCACATGCAAGATGTTTTCAGGGGATTTAATATGCCACAATGACATCTGGCTAAGAGAATCACTGATTGCGCTCTCATCACAAGCAGCAGGCAGTTGCAAAGTAAATGAGCTTACCCATGTTGTTCTCTAAGAGGTAAACGTGATTAAGGAATTCAACCTATGAAAATGATGCTATAATCGCGAATCTTTTGAAGATCAAACATTCAGGAGGCTGAATTGTTCTCTCCTCTCTGAGAGCATTAGCGAAAGATCAACAATAAATATTGAATATTAGCATGAGATAGAGCTTCATGCTTTTTATTTCTGCATGCCTTGCAAGAAAATGTTCTTTCATTTTTGACTGCTGATTTATGTTTCCCTCAAGGCAAAACTGCTGACTTCCTAAGTGCTCCTAAATGCATAATCTTGTGGGAGGCAAACACACAATAATGTTATGTTAACTATTCATTAACAACTGAAGGCGCATAAAGATGCATTTTTGTTTTCTAAAAGTTTAATCAGAGTACTGTTAGGTTAGTTAAAGAAGATGGGATGTCAAAAGCCACATTTTCCAGGGCACAATACTGACTTAAGACATTGATGCTGTGTGGAATACAGAAATTCTTTTTTACAACCGTTCGCAGCTTTTCTTCAAAGATCAACATTGCCTGCCACCCATTTAGTAATATAGAAAACCACTAGTATGACTTGCAGCACCTCAAGCATGACCTAGGCTTAACAAATAAAGGTAAATAAAACTTCTGAAAGAATGCATGCAGAAAATTTGCATATCTTTCTATATTGTAGTCCAGAAAAGCCGAAGCTTACCCAACCTTTTTATTTACATAGATTAGGCTGCATGCACCAGATCTGATAGACAGTAACTTAACCCATAAATGATGGAGTCACACAGCTGTCAAATGTTTCCACTCACCTGCTCTCCTGGCTCATGCGACTTCATAAGGCTCTTCTCTCTGTACATTGACCAAAGGCCGACGTTTGGCAGAAAAATTAAAGCCACCATGAACAGAAATGCCATCTGCAGAACGCGCTTTTGCCTTCTCTTCATTTTGAAGACGCGAATAAGACACAATCCAGCGCTAAATAGACGCGTGTCTGCTGTGTGTGGACTCGAGCCCCGTATCTCCCCTCGTAGAAGACGACAAACTTTCACCTGCAAGGAAGACAGAGTCGCCGCGTCACATAAACAAATACTCCAAAACGAAGCGGAGCAACACAGACTTATTACGCGTATTAATCTCAGGCTCGAGAGCAACACTAGCTGTCTCTTAACTGAAATCCGTCATTATGCAAACATTACCCGAACACGCTATAAAATAATCATATATTATCAATAAATAAAACAATTCTGTAACAGCAAGTAGCGCTAAGACAAAACATAGCAGATGAGCTCGTTTTGTATCAGTCACGCGAGACGCAACGCGCGTAAGCAATACTACCACAAGACTTACAGTAGAGGGTTATTTGCATGTTGAGACATATATGTTGCTCGTTAATCCCCTCTCCTTTGTTGAAGACACACACGGGGAACGTTTCCGAGTACGATAATTGCAGAACAACGACGAGCGCTACGTTTTTATCTGTGGCAATGCGCTCGAGCTACAATGTGAAACCGTCTCGTGCTCTTCATTAAACCCCTCGCGCGCGTCCCACCTACTGAAGGTTTACGGATTCTTTCTCTTTCCTCCTTGGGCGACTTCTCATTGCCCTCAGCTTTAGATATTGCGGTTATAACCCACGTGTGCTGCGCATTAATATGAAAACATCCTCGCAGTCGGGCGATGCTTTCCGATGTGTGGGACAGCACAGTGAAGCAGCAGTCTTTACACCAACACGAGCTCACAGAGTAAAGAGGTGAGCGATTATTAGTTTTGCTTTGAGCTGGTGAACTGTAGCAGTACTTGATCTTTAAACGGAAACGTGTTCAAACGTTTAAGTTTATAACTCTGATTTGCCTACTTCTGTTTGTCATTTTGGAAATTATAAACACAGTAAACGTGTTAGTAAATGTTAATACATGAAAAAAGCTAATAACTAACTACTAACTAATATATATATAATTGCTTTGTAAGTAACAATATTATTATTTATTAAAACACATTAGAGAAATATATGCATAAATCCTGTACGTGGCTCATCTTAGTTTGCTGTGAAAATCTGTGAAGTATAGACTTTGATCACATTTGGCATGATGCAACACAATATATTTATATAATATTTATTAAATATGCACAGTGCTGTATTTTATTTTTCTTTGTAAAACAAGTTTATTAAAATTCCTTTGTTTCTTTTATAATTATTTAGTTTTAATAATTGTATTGGTGTGTGTTCGTTTGTGATACTGTTCTTTGTTTATACATTTTTTAATATTCAAACTTAGTATTATTTTGCTTTGGTGGCTATAAAAATCTTTTGTTCAGAGTGCATCATTAATTCTGTTGATTTGCTCGAAGAATTCTTCACGCTGAATAAGATCACTCATGATCAGGATCTTTCTTTTCTTTATTGCTTGGATTGGAGTCTCTATTGAAGAAGCACAAATTTCTTTGAAGCTGTTTATTTATTATTGAATGCTGCTATAACTTGATGGAAACGAAAGGGAGACAGATGGGGTGGGGTACGCTTACGCCAAAGGCAACTGCAACACAGCATATGGAGACAGCTTACACAAGGGATCACCTGATGTTTCTAAGTGAATTGCAGATCTTCATGAATTGTGTCAGTACTTGGTTGGATCTGGTTTTAAATATTTAAAAGCACTGATGCACAATCTTACTAAGATGTTTTTTTCTTGCTATGCTATTGTAAATAAAATTGTACAAAAATAATGAACTTTGTGTTGGTATGGTTTGAATTTCCAACCACCAACAGAGGGGGCCATTAGGCACAGCCTTCTCTGTTATTTCATGCATAATGCTGCAGAATATACTGTATATATATATATATATATATATACACACACATACATACTGTATGTGTATGTGTGTGTGTATACGAATGCTGTTGTAACAAAACCATGATTGCCACGATTTGCATCACTTTCACTCAAAGCCTATATTTGTTTCAGCACCATGGACAGCGATTGGCAAGCACAGTAAAGCAGGTAACCGAGGGCAATGTAAAAAATATCCACTGTTTCTCATGAGAAGAGTCTGCTTCTTTACTTAGAACCTTTAAGTTAATCTGTCTTAGGAAACATACCGCAAACTGTAAATGTATACACAATGATAAATCTACCTTAAACACACAAACACACAAACAACAGCACATATCTTGCCAAAGCATCAGACTGCACTCACACTGAAGAAAATCATTTGTTCAAGGCAAAAATGATGTCTCTTTGTCTTAATTATTATGGTGCAGCACATCAGTCAAATAATTTGATGCAGCATATTGGCTGTGACAGAGAAGAATGAGCCATCTCAATCTTCCACATAGATTAAATTCTGCCAATGACTTTGAAAGAGAGAAAAAGAAAGCAGGTTTTATGACGCTCACAAGGTAAGAAATGTAATATCAACACCATACTGTTGTTCTGATAGAAACAAGAATGCAATTACCTTTTTCATATAATTTCAGCAATAAACAGTGTATTTGGTTTTATATAAACTATGATAGAAAAAATCCCTCGGCTCTGAGACACCAATGACTGATACTACAAATATCATGAATAAAAAAGCCCTAACCTTGAGCACAGGGACCTGCTTTGCTTATTATAACTCTCACAGGTTAAAAGAAGAAATCTCTAGACAGTGACTCATGCAAGACTGAACTAAAACTGAAGTGAAAGGTGCTAAGAAATCTACATATGACACTGTGAAATATGCATCAGCTGGACTCGTTCATTTACTCATGAGTAATTTCTAACACTGGTGCTGCGTCCGAAATCGCCTACTACCCTACTATATAGTAGGCGAAAAACAGCATGCGAGGCGAGTAGTATGTC
>JAUCNO010000001.1:59882-91673 GCA_032353835.1 Enteromius viviparus | reverse complement strand
AGCAAGCCAGAGGCAACAGCGGCAAGGAACCAAAACCCCATCCATAAGAGACTGGGGGGGGGGGGACCTTGGGACAACCAGGCTTAGTTGGGCCCAGTAATCTATGTCATTAAATGGTCATTTCACCCTAAAATGAAACTTTTTGTCATTAATCGCTTACCCTAATTTCATTCCAAACCAAATTTTCTATTGCGTCTAATACAGAATGTCCATGATGCTGTCCAAAATGGCGCTTTAGAGACTTTACATTGCTGACTTTTTGAATAAAGTCGTTCTTTTGGTTTTCTTTCCGTACAGAAATAATTCTCATAGCTTCATAATACTACGGTTGAAGCACTGATGGTAGATGGAGCATTCAGACGATGTCTTTCAAACTATGTTTGGCAGTTAGTAGGACAGTCACAAGCCTCCCGGTTTTCATCAAAAATATCTTAAATTGTGTTTCAAATCGAAAAGAGTTTTTACGGGTTTGGAATGACATGTGGGTAAGTGAGTATGGGCTGGAGTAACCCTTTAAGTTCATCTGCCTGTAACAACCGCAGTGTGTAGGGCCATGCCTGCCCGATGAGCAGACATTTAAGACTTGCCGACCCGTGCAAACGTAACTCTGCAGGGATTTGAAGGTCAAGACTGTAACTTCCAATCAGGTGCCGAAGCTGTCAAAATATGAGCAGCAAGTATCTTTTGCACAACCTGCATCTTAGCATATCCCTTCTCCACTGTTTTAGGAATATTGGAGAAAAATCTGTTTTCAGGATCTTATGTTTACCTGATGGATATCCTGTAAGAAAGTCTAAAGCCTATAGGGCAAATGTGTGCCAGCCATCTTGAATTGTGTCTGAGACAGAGTTGTCTTCACAATGTGAGTAACAATGACCAAACAAACTCATCAAAGGATAAAAAAGAATACACTAAGTAGAAACTGACCAGCTATTAAAGCATCATCAAGAAAACCAATAAAAGTCCTGTCATGAAATTGTACACAAATAATTGTGTAATACAACAGTTTGATTCCTCATCATGTGGGGATTTGTATAATTAAAATGGACTTAATTAACAAATTCAATAAACATATGCAAAGCAAAAAATATCCTTTGTTCTTCATGTTTTATGCAATCAGACAATGAAATCATATGTAATACCTTTGTTATCAGCAGCAATAAAACCCAAAATATTCTCATGGCGTAGCATGATGGTCTGATAAATCTCAGCCTCACGAAACCAGGAACGCTCATCTCGTGAGGAGAAGATCTTCACAGCGACGTCCTCCCCCCTCCATTTGCCTCTCCACACTTCCCCAAAGCGCCCTTTCCCAATACTCTCCTGCAGGACAATTGTTCGAGCAATTGTTCTCTGGACCAATAGAGGCAATCCTAAAATAATACCATGTAAGCTATGAGTTAAAGGGATAAAAACATAAGCCAACTAACATTTGACAATTGTCTTGATGATCACAGACAGCTCTTACCTGATCCTGAGCCAGAGGAGCTCATGTCATAGATAAGCTCTTTTAGGCATTTGTCAGGTGTCACCAGAGTCTGGTCATCCAGGGGTTCCTCTGGATCCGGTTTGTGGGCTTTTATATGGTTGCACCGCATGTTTTGTACCGCAAACATTCCCAGAATGACACCTACACACACCAGGCACGATGGCACAAGAATTACGGCTGCTAGTTCCAGCTGACTCCACCCAGAACCCTCAGGCAGTGGCTCTACAACAAATACACATACATACACATACGTTGGTCATCTCATACTATGTTTTAATATTGTTTTGATATTTAAGATCTATGTCAAATTATGTAACTATTGTAAGGAAATGTTTAAAAGCCCAGGATGTATATAGTGCTGAGTGACACTTGTGGAGAGAGGTAGCCATCTGAAGTACTGTAGCTTATACTGTATAGCATGAAAGGACGCATGACATGGTAGAACAACTGAGTGTGTGAGAGAGAGAAAGAGAGTTTTTAAACCATGAGCACTCAATTTAAACCCTCTCTCTTTTAATTATGTATGTTGCTATTTGAAATTCTATGAATAGCTCTTGAAAATAAGAGACTGAATAATAATAAAACAAAAAAAACGTTTGTCAGAACTTGGCAATTATTAATAAATATTGATTATTCTTGAATGCATTGCTAGTACATAAAATTTCACATATGCTGTGAAAGTGACAACATGCGTTTACAATGAGCAAGTTGAAAAAAGTTCATGTCAAGGACACTCTCTGCACACTTGGTTAAACATTTTTAAATATCTAATTATTTCCATCCAGATTTCTCCTTATATTAAACAATTCTGCAGTGTTTTGTATATATACAAATTATTCCATTAAACACCAGACCTATTTTGCAGACCTGGTCCTAATTTTTAGTAATTTCTGGGAAAATTGGTCCATTCCAATAGGGGGAAAACCTATAAACCTGCATCATATGATACCATTAAATGATTGTGTTTTATAGAAATATGCCAATATTCCTCTTCACTGGCCTATAAACACCTAAATTAGGTAGTACAAAAAAAGAAAAAAGAAAAAGAAAGAAATACAAAGAACAGCAATCTAAAAATTGCTGAGTAACTCAATGAAAAACCATCTGAAAACTTTCTCCAGCTTTTATGAAACTAACGTAAATACCATATGCTCGAATAGCTTGAACAGATTCTGGAAAAAATATTTATTTTTAATATATCTATTAAAAATTCACAAATCCATACAAACAGGCAGAAAACTGAAATAAATTCCCATAACTGCTGTTTCTTTGAGAAGCTTCAGTATTGAGGCAATGGCCCTAGTAAAATGCCTTAATAGTGTGCCACCAATGGCTCTAGATAATTGTCACACCTGAACAGCGTTCCAACAGCATTAGCTATTGATGCAGTGTCTCATTCCCTAATCAGGAAACCAAGGTTAAATACTGAGACACTATTCCTGTCCCCTCTTTTGCTATTTCTGTCCGCCGTAGGGCCAGCCTCAGTCTGCGACCATGAGACGGGCACCCGGAGAGGTGAGAAACTTGTTCTTTGGAGACGGTGGCGGCACCACTCCCTCTACCCGAGGAGGGCCGGGTGGAGAATCCTTTGTTTCGTTTTGTTGCGTCCAATAGGTCAAATATAGAACAAACTCATCCCTCTCTGGGTCCAGGTGCTCTTGGCCTGATGGTGCGCAGTCAACGACTGCCTCACTGTCACTCACAGCACCTCACATTGCCAGCGGCCAGGAAGTCACAGTTCAGGGACGCAGTGCTTCCCCCCGGACTTTCGGCCAGTGAGACTACTGGGACACGGGCAGTGGCACCGCGTCGAGTCAGTATGTGAAACCCTCTGCTCACCGCAAAAAAAACCCCAACTTTTTTTATTTTTTACAAGAAAAGAAGGGACAATACATATTAATGAACATTTTCACAAAAGTAAATATGTCAGATTATAGCCTACTGCTAATTTCCATCTGCAGACCCCCTGGCAGGTTGGTGTTACACACAGATTAATAAAAGCATACAAAGCCATATATCCAGACTATATACAAAGAGACAAGGACAAAAACAATGATCACATCATATTAAAACAAACAATATTGGACTGATCCAAATTACGCCATTCTATATTACAATAACCCGCATTACTCTGACCCTTATTGAAGAACCCATGTTAAACTGTCTCTAATCGCACAACCCATATTGCACTAATAATTGTATTCCTTTTTCTAATTCACTAACTCTGTCTTACGTCTTTTATATAATGATTAACTAAACATGATCACATGCTTGAATGTCCCTCAGCAACCGTTTTTAATAACTCCTAAAGATAGGAAGACTTGTGCTTTCCCTCACTGACAATGGAATACTATTCCAAGAGTTCACTCCCTAAAAGACAGGGAATTCTGTGAAAAGGCGGTCCGCCTGAATGCCAATTCACAATCACCTCTCACAGTGGCTCTAGTCACTCGAGACCTGGCAACACTACTAGACTTCTGTTTAATAAAATCACTCAATGGTGGAGGCGCCAAACCATTTAGAACCTTATAGATTAGACAGGCTGATTTAAATAATTTAAAATTAGCAAAATTTTAATTTTTTTATTTATCTAAAATTTTAAAAAATAGTGATATGACAAAGGTTTCCTATCTAATATTGTCAATGCTCTTTTGTAGTATACCTCCATTGGCCCAGTAACAGCATGTTCAATATGAGCCAGTATCTTAGAGTGCAGGAATGTAATCGCTGCTGTATCCATTAATGACGCACGAATGTGTCCAAAATTTTGTATATTAACATTTACAATTTTCACTACTTTTTTAACGTGTTTTTTAAAGGATAATTTAGAATCTATAAGCACTTCCAAGTACTTAAATTCCTCAACATTAATTAATTCCTGTTCATCCATATGAACTTTTACTCCGCCCACGGTTGTTTTAGATTTACTAAAAAACATTTATACGGTCTTTTTAACATTAAGGCACAAGCATGAATCGTTCAGCCATTTTTGTAAGACATTTAAGGCTAATGAAAGCTGATGGGCTGTGTCATCAGCACTTTTAGCTTGTGTAAAAATTACCGTATCATCTGCATACATGATCATGTGCACATTTTTACACACATTGGGCAAATTATTTACATACAGAGAAAATAACGGGGCATAAAACTGATCCCTGAGGGACACCTTGCTTACAATGAAGATAGGGTGACATACTAATCTTTATTTGCACGCATTGTTTTCTGTCTGATTGATAAGACTGTATCCATTTAACGGTTTGATTACTAAAGGTAAATGTTGAAAGTCTAGACAGGAGCCATATGATGATTCACAGTATCAAATGCACATTCAATGAAAGTCAAGTCAACGAAAACAGCCGCAACATAACTATTTTTATCTAAATAAGACTTAACCTTCTCAAGAAACACACAGACAGCCGTTTCAGTTGAGTGTAAAGATCCGAATTGCATACTGTAGGGTGCAAACCTGGATTGAAAACATTAAGATGTGCAATAATAGAGTTAGCGACCCACTTTTCTGCTACCCTTGAAAAGGTATGGAGAATACTGATATGTCGATGATTAGCAGGGTTTAATTTATGACCTGATTTATATATTGGTATGACTTTTGCCACCTTCCAACTCAAAGGGACGACTGCCTGTGTGATTGATAAATTAATAAGATGGGTCACAGGCACCAAGATACACGATTTATAATGCTTCAAAAAATTGGTATCAAATCCACATCCCTTGCTTTTGAACTTTTCAATTTAGAGATTATGTTTTCTACTTCATTTTCTGTAATTATTGAAATATGAAAACTTTGAATTTTGAGTTGAGACATCCATATGGAGCTTGGTGTTGCCAATATTTTGTTGTGAGTCACAAGAATTAGAAAACAATTTCATCAATGGTACTTTGGAAATAATCAATTAATTTAGTTGCTAGACTCAAAGGCTCTGATACCAATTCATTGTCAAATTTGAGTTCTTTAGGTCTTTATCAGCATTATGCTTACTTTTACCAAGAAGTTTGTTAATATTTTCCCAAATTAGTTTACGATTTCCTTTGGCACCATTAATTACAGTCATGAAAAAATTAGCTTTTGCTATTCTCAAAGTTTGTGTAACTTTATTCCTTGCAGATACAAAATTTAATCAATCAATAGTTAGTCCAGATTGTGAGGATTTTTTAAGTAGTTTGTCTCTGAGAGTCACTATTCACTATTGATCCAGGGCAAGGAATAAACTCGTTTCTTCAAATGACCCGCCTTCTGAAAGTGAGATAAAACCCCTTTAACAGAGAAGGATAGTAGATTACATTTATTAGTGTTAAAAAATGTATTAGTCAAAAAGTTTTATGTTTTTATCATTCTATCTGGTTTGTTAGAGAACACCAGATCTATTAAAGTTTTAGAACGATTTGTTATTCTAGTTGAATCACTAATCATTTGTATTAGTCCAAAATTTTTAATTAATTAAATCTATAATTTCTTTCAGTTTCTTTCTATCACTTTTGTTGTCCCAGTTTATATTTAAATCCCCTATTAGAATAACCTCATTATTAAAGTCACAACAACTCAGAAGTACTTTAAATTGGTGGGCGATAGCGACATAAAACAGTAAATGACATTTCTGCTGAGAGTGACACTTTAACTCCAACACATTCAATTGAGAATTCATAAGGCCAAATTATTTGTGTACATTATAGAGAGTCCTTCATATAGAGTAACACCTCTCCCCCTTACCTTGCTGCCTATCCTTTCTAAAGACATTGTAGCCTTGTAATAATGCCACTGCTTGAGGGGAAGATGGTTTAAGCCAAGTTTATGAAAGTCCCATAAAATCTACATTTGAGTTAATAAGAAGATGCTCCAATTGTTCCCTCTTAGGGGCCATACTGCGTATGTTCAGATGGCCAGCCAAGTGGTGCAATGGTGGTGCAAGCCCAGGGAACTGCTGTAGCCCAGGTAGCAATGGTGGAATTAGCCCAGGAAGCTATTGTAGCCCAGGTAGCAGTGGTGGGATTAGCCCAGGTAGCAATGGTGGAATTAGCTCAGGAAGCTGTTGAAGCCTGGGTAGCAGAGGAGGTAGCAGTGGTGGAATTAGCGCAGGAAACAGTCGTATAGCCCAGGTATCAATGGTGTTATTAGCCCACAGAACTGCTGTAGCCCAGGCAGCAGAGGTGGTGTTAGCCCAGGGAGCTGCTGTAGCTGAAGCACAGGACTTAAGACAGGTCCAGGGTTTTGCTCAACATCACCAGCCAGAAGTGTTATCATCAGAAGATACAAAATCCCAGGAGATTATCTAGATGCTATTTGATCAAGTTTACCTGGGGGCGGCCTAGCATGACCACAATCCAGGATTCTTACATACAGAAAATGTTGGCTCATCTTTGCTGGATATAGAGTTAAGTTATCCATTTTCCTTGGAAACATTAAACTCAAGAGGAGGTAGAAAGACAGGAGAAAACCATACAAGCATGGCACAATCCAAGGGTTTTTAATATACTTTTGTGGCAAACACACAGGACCTGCCAAACACTGTGGCTGCCATCTTGAATCGCAAAAACCGAAATTGGAGTCAAATTGGATTTTCTCTCAAAGCAAGATCCCAATTTCATATCCGATGTAACTCAGAGTGACCAACTGAAAGGGAACTATATGTCTATATCTATGAAGTATTTATATTTTCACTTTGTGTTGTCATGTTTGTTAGTTTTATATATTAGTGCTGTCAAATGATTAATGAATAATCACATCAGAAATTAAAGTTTTTCTTAACATAATGTATGTGTCACGCCACATGTCTGTTGTTTTTGTCTCTCACTGTTTAGCTTTGCTTCTGTTTTCATGTTTCTTGTTTTACCTTATTTGGTCTTGTTTCTGTTCTTGTTTAGTTGATTTACTTTACACATTCCACCTGTGCTCCTCACCTGTCCTGAGTTCTCCCTAAGTGTTTTTCTTTGTTTATAAGCCTGTTGTGTTTGCCCTGTCTTTTGTCAGTTTAATGTCTAAATGAAGATTATGAACTTGTGACTTGTAGCCAGGTACAGTATGGTGACCCACACTAAGAATGTGCACACACAGAGCAGCAGGCAGCCATTGTTCCAGTCAAGGTATTGAAGGTGGAGAGAGCACTGGTTATTCACTCCAACCACCTACAATCCCTGCCAGACAAGGTACTCGAACCCACAATCTTTGGCTTAAAAGTCCAACTCCATATCCATTAGACCATCACTGCCCCAATGTGTGTGTAATGTGATTCTGCCTCTGTGCTAAACACATGCATGTATATACTTAAGAAATATATTGTGTTTATATATTAAATATAGAAAATATAAGAATATAAATATCTAAATGTATATACAGTACAATGTAAATATTTTCAAGATATATGCTGTACCTGTGTGTCTTTATATATACATAATAAATATACACAGTACACACACACATATATATTATGTAAACAAAAAATGTACAGGGTATGGTTACCAGTCTTGTTTTTGGGGTACTTGGGTTGCTGAGAGTTTGAAAGTGGACCAGGGTCTCAGCAGATCACATTTTCCACCCTGACCTGTGACACCTGAGGGTTCGGTTCCAGGGAAGCATTTATACAGAATACGAATTAGTAAGTGCAGCGGCAGCCGGTTTACTGAGATAACAAGTCTGGCGGTGTGTTTAGCTACTTTAAAGTCATCCCAATGCTTGCCTTATTTCAAGAGATGCTGGTGAGGACGTGGAAACTTGTATGTTGCTAATCTAAAAAAGCTGAGCTACTAAAGGATATTTTTTTAAAGAGAAAATTCATGTTTGTAGTTCAGTTGATAATTCTCTCTTTTCTGTTGAGCGTCAGAGTCCTGATGTCGCTTCAGGTGTTTTTGAGGCAGGTGTTCCTAAAGATAAAATGGAAAAAGATCATTTAAACTGCACATATTCAATCTTAGTTTTCTCTAGTTTCTTTGATGTAAATGCAAATTCATTTGAAAACCTGCCAAGGTCTCGTATATTTGATCAGTCATTGTTATTGAAGAGCCTGGTGGTTCATTTGGTTTAATGAACTTGACAAAGGTGTATAATAAAGGCACAAACACTGCGTGACCTCAGCTGGTGCCAAAAGACAGTGTAATTAGCTTGAGATCTCAATAGCGCTTGTTGTCTTTTGGGCTCTTTTGATAAACAAATGTAAATGTTCACTTGTCACAAAGCTCAGGGGCGCCAGGTCTGTCTGGTTAGCTTCAGTCACTACTTGTAAATCCTTCTCTTTTGACAGCACATATAGTATTCAAAAGTCACTGTGTATTCTGATTTTATTTCCCCCCAAGCAATGTAGATTTCAGTATATTTCTGTAGATGCTTTCTTATTGTGTGTGTGTTTTTTTAAGGGCTTTTAAAATGAAGCAGCAGCTGTCAACATTGGAACATTGATGTATAAAAAATAAAGGAAAAATAAACAAACAAAGAAGAAGTCATAGATAAACTTCTAATGGTAAAAGCTGTTAGCAGATCCTAAAAATGAGTTGTGACGTGTTTTCTTGAATATTCAGTACAATTTTTAATAAAGCTAAATAATTTAGGTTTTATTTACTTGACACATTATAACCGATATTGTGCATTTGTCAATTTTTAACATTGTGCTTTAAACATGTATTTGCTACAGAATGTGTAAAAATGCTACACCTACAGTACTACAAATTGGAAATTGGCATTGGAAGTGAAATTTTCACTTTTTTCAGAAATTGCTAATTACTTTCACAATTCATTATAAAGAAACTGAAAGTAAAATTAAGCATACCATTTTTAAATAAAAAGATCAAAAATGTGTTTTCTCTTAAAAAGGGTCATATGTTGCTAAAAATATTATTTTGTGTATTTGGCGTCATTGCAATGTGTCCATGTGGTTTAAGGTGCAAAAAACATTATTTTCCACATTCTGTACATTTTTGTTTCTTGTCTATGCCCCGCCTCTTGTGTTTAAATGAACCGTTTTAGGGGGCGTGTATAAGTCATAATTTTTTTTTATCTCTTTGGTTTTGAGACTTTACAGATCATCTTTATGCACCAAGAGGTTGTAACACTCTAAAGAGAAAAGCAAATTTGAAATCGCATCACATATTGCAGTAATGTTTAATTTTGTAGAGTTATTGAGTGTAGAGAGTGTAGAGTTTTAACAAATGGAGCCATATGGTAAAAAAACTGTAAATGGTTTAACATCAAATTATATGCAATTTTTTTCATGATTTTCTCTTTTCTTGTGTTTGGACTTTTGTGTTACTTAGTGCCATTTGTAGTCAACTTGTAGTCCTATTGTTTCATTGCTTTCACAGATGTTTCTTGTTACCTTGTCATCCCGTTAGCTTCTCTGTGTATAAATAGCCCAGTGTTTCAAGTCAAGTCAAGTCACTTTTATTTATATAGCGCTTTTAACAATACAGATTGTAGCAAAGCACTGAAGATTATTAAATAGAACAACAGAGTAATGGTAATGTATAATGACAAGAATTAAACTTTATTTATCAAATGCAGAGACGGTCTCTGTAGTCAAGACGACGGCAATCACTAATATTAGCGTAGAGGCAATTCTTTTTACGATGTAACGAGTACACCGTGTGTTAAGGGGAGTGTTCCCGGTTCCAGCTGATCTAATTAATGCAGCCTAACAATCCTTTAACTGATTTGATTAATAAATGAGTATCAGTGTGTTATGTGTAAGCCAGAGTAAAGAGATTGTTTCTTTAATCTAGATTTAAACTGACTGTGTTAATTCCAGTGTTAATACCGCTACTGTACGAGTCTTGCATGTCATAATGGTCTTTACCTTGATTACAATCGTCATCCGAGTCTTCTCGTGCCCCTCTATTCATCGGTATTGTTACGCTACGTATTTAAATATGTGAGCATGAGAAGAGAGACTACATGAATTCACTTGTCACTGAGTTTAAGATTTTAACTTGGTTATCCAGTAAACGAGCTGTTGTTGCTGTTGTTCGGCATGTCTGAACCTCGCTCGCTCCTCAGTTAGACTGGTGAAACGTAGTGGGCGTGGTCACTTCAATCGAGAGTGACCAATAGGAAAAGGCCTTTTAATCCTGGTAGGTAGAGACCGCCCACTGAGATGCAGCTGACACGTAAGCAAAATATTTTAACTCAAAAACAAAAATTTCAGACTCTCAAAAAAAGAAAGCAGAAAGGAGAGCAAAACTTGTAGTTTTGCGATGAAAAGTGTTTGAAGTGCGCAAAAAAAAAAAAAAGATTGTAAAGAAAAGTACATGCACTGCAAATAATTTTAATAATAATATATTGCAAATAATAAAAATACTTTTATTTTTTAACGACAAAATAATTAGTTTTACTCTCAAACACCGTATTTTTGTTTGAATAATAAAGACACAAAAATAACTCCATAATTTTCGCCCCCTACTGGACTGGAGAGCTGTATAGTTCTCTGTATAGTTCAAATGCCTTCAATATTTAATAGTTTTTCGCCAAAACGCAAAAAGAAATCTTGTGGTGCAATGTATGCAAATTCACACAAACAGATATTTCATTTCTTTTCGTGTTCTGCATGAAAAAAATAATTAAATGTAGGTTTGGATTAATATGAGAGTGAGTAAATAATGATAAAAATGGCATTTTACATTATCTATCCCTTTGATCTCAATCTAACTTAGTTTTGTTTCAGGAAAAAGAAACGCTAAGGGCATTTTTACACTGGTTCGGTTCAAATAAAATAAACTCTAGTAAAATTGCTTTGTTAGTTTGATTCATTTAAGTTCATTTAGAAGATGAACACTGCGATCTGAATATTGGTGTGTGCTAAAATAACAGACTGAAATCAACCTTTAGTATAGGACATTATTCACAAAGTATAATCATAAAAGCTGTCCAATTAGATTCTGACCATAACCTTGTGTCTTTTTTTTTTCCGTATATTTCGGTTCAGTGTTAAAAATGCCAGTGTTGACACCAAATGAACAAAATGTATCTTTTTTTTTTTTGTTCCGTAAAAAACAAACAAAAAACAAACAAACAAGAAAACCGAATAACTGAAGGCATACGAAACACTTAACTGAACTTTGAGAAAACAATAGCTAAACAATGATGTAACATGCTACAACTGTAATAGACCATAATATGCCCTGACATTTTTAAGCCAATGCACATAAACACCACACAGATATAGATTGCACTGAAACGCTAAGATACAAGTTCCCCTTCCATCCTTATGTACACAAACAGTCTCTCTGCTGCTTTAGTACATAAACACTTACACATACATATGTGAGCCGGTATACAAACACAGTATGGTACAGTCTATGTGTACGTGCTTCTGATGGGCCAATGATTAACAGGATTTGTGGGGCAAATGTGTACAGTGGTCAGAAGGGGCCCGGGAGTCAGGCGAACAGATTTCAGGTCTGATTTGTGTCTGTGTTTGGATGGCGAGGCGGAGGAGGGCTTCGTTGTGTTTCCTGTGTCGCAGTTTACTGTTTTTTAGAGCAAGAAAAATGGGCTTATGTAAGGGGTCATGTGATTTAGCCAGAAATAGTGGCAAGGCTACAGCTGCTGTTGCTCCGTTTGCAGATCCTGGGCTTTTTTGGCAGCTTCTAGACAGACTGGCTGCGCATTTTCCCCTCCACTGAAAACACTCATTGTGCCTGTCTGCAACCACACGGTCCGTAAGCACTTAAGGAAGGCACCCTCATGTAATGGAAGTAGCACCAGTGTAGTGCAGTTTAGGAGAGAAGTCTTTCCCATGATGCATGAGTGAAAGAGGGGGTGGAACATGGGTAAGAGAGGGAAAGAAAGATATGCACATGGCCGCTGTGCCTGGATGCGGCCCTCCGGTGCCGTGCTCTGGCCTGTGGAGCGCGTGGGTGTGTGGCGAGTCAGTGGAGCGGAACGGTGCTCCGAAACGAGAGCTCCATCCACGAGCTGCGGCCTTGGCCAAGGAAGGCAGCGCATGAGGGATTCTCAGGCTGTTACGGTCTCTGTCATAGCGTCCCATGCCAAGACATCAGCCAACCCATGACACACTCAGAAGCACTATTTGGGATGGCTCATTTGTCCTCCGTGATAATATTGCAGGGGTGTAAAGTGTAAGACAGCTGTCCCCTTTGCGTTGTATACTCACAAAGGGATGCCTTTGCACGAGGACCAGAATGCATCATAATGTCCTTGTGAAGGTCACAATTTTGCTAATGCACGTAATAGAGTGATTGTATTACGTTGTTAGGGCAGTAAATCAAAAATGGTCATTTTTCACTGGATTAATTACATTAGATTCTAACACATGAAAACGATTTAGAAAAGCCTCAATAGAAAACCATTCGTTATGTCATTTTTTATAATTAATTAAAGAAATTAATTGGGATAAATAACAAGAGACCTCATTTCTAATTTATGTAACAATTCCTACAGAAAAAAAATATCTTGAGCACATTCTCTTTCTTCTTGCAGGTCAGCACAACTACCTCTGTGCTGGAAGGAATGACTGTATCATTGACAAGATTCGGAGGAAAAACTGTCCCGCCTGCAGAGTACGGAAGTGTCTACAAGCTGGGATGAATCTTGGGGGTAACTGAATTTACTCACTAAAAGCTGTTGTGGAATGATATGAAACAATTATACTGGCACACCTGAGATCATTAATCTTAAAATATAAGAAACATGTCCAGAATATAAAAAAAACACATACAGTAAAATGTTATTGTGAATGTTATAATGTGAGGCATTGCTATTTTAGGGGATTATTTACAGGGAAATGTTTTTTTCTCTTTTATTTATCAGAGGTAAGTGGCTTAAAAAACATATTGAAATTTGCTTCACATACATCTGAGATTTCAATAAATTTGCTCTGTACATGTGCGCTGGAAAAAAGGACCAAGGTGGATGGTTTTTGAAAAGACAATAAGTGAAATACAGATGAAGTAATTTGGTTGTTTAAAGTAAAAAAATGCCAGCCAGGGACCACGCTGATTGGGAAAAACTTATATTATTAAGATATAAAAATATGTGAGGAAACGTGGGAAATCAGTATAGACTCAGCAAACATTGTACATCACTACAACTCCTGAAACTGAATAATACAGTATATAATGTATATAAACATATATATCTCCCTTTTAAATGCATATTTAGAACATCAAGTTTAGATACTAAATTAATTTTACTAAGATTATATTACATTTTAAGGTCTTATTAGCAAGTGTATTATACTAGGATATTAGCCATAGTAATTAAGCACATATTAATGCCTTATTCTACATACCTAATACTACCCAATACCTAATCTTAACAACTACCTCACTATTAATAAGCAGCAAGTTAGGAATTTATTGAAGAAAAAGTCATAGTTAAAAGTGAATAAGTGTACTCTATTCTAACATGTTTTAATTGTAATAAAGTTCCAGTGTAGAATGAAACATGTCAGGGCCAATAAAGGTACAGCAGGAAGATATATATGTGGAGTATACTGCTGCTTTTAATTGAAATTCTGCCTGAGCCTCATTTTAGGTGAAAATCTTTGGGCTAAAATCTCATATGAATGTATAAAGGGAGGTGTACATTTTTGGATCTGATGATAGTCTGTTTTTTCATCAGGAGATATGGTAGATGTATTTAACTTTAAAAGATATATGAACATCCATTTGAAAGACTACAAAGTAGTCAAGAGAATAAAACCAGCATTTACTGGGACTAGCACATATGCCACCTTCAGTCTCACTTACTGATGTGATATAAAATCTGCTGGCACAAGAATCTTGCAATTAATATCAAATTGGAACACTCGCACAGCCAATTAACAGCATCCTCCCGAACCACACAAGAGGTCACATCTATACAGCAGGGATTTAAACTGTGATCCCTGCTATAAGATCCATTTCTATTTGAATAATTACTTCTATCAGCTCCAGCTCATTTCAGATATGAAAAGCTGTAGGAACGCTGCTTGAAGACTTCACTTGGGGTCTTTTCATTAATACTTTGTTCATTTCAAATGATTTATCTCTCTTATAAATCACTGTAAGAATGTTTAACATAAATTGTAATTAAATGTAAGCGAAGAGCGTTAATGATATATGTTTGTGATTTCTCAGCACGGAAGTCCAAGAAGTTGGGGAAGATGAAGAGTGTTAGCGAAGATTCTTCTCTGCAGAACTCAAAGGACGGGCCTCCGTTTCTGACCTCCGAGAAGGAGCTGAGCTCGGCTAATGCTCTTGTCCCCCACGTCTCCGCGGTAGCACCGTTTTTGTCACCGTCTGTGTGTAGCGTACTGGAGCTCATAGAGCCTGAAGTGGTGTTTGCGGGCTACGATAACACACAGCCCGACACAACTGACCACCTGCTCACCAGCCTCAACCACCTCGCCGGAAAACAGATGATCCGAGTGGTCAAGTGGGCCAAAGTACTTCCAGGTATGAGTCCAAGGCTAATTTGTTTCTCAGGTTCTGTATTCTGCATATTCCAAAGGCAGGGAAATGTTCTCCTGATTTGAACTTACTTGTAATTCAAGGCCAAGTATTATTAGAGATATTGATCTCTGAAATGTACTTACAAGCTAGTGTCATATTGGTACAATCATTGGTATAATAGGTTCTATATAATTATTATAATAATATCATTTTCTATCATTTTAATCTGGATCATACCGAATTGCCTATACAGGTATTGACAGCATTACAAGCATTTTCGCTAAAGGGATAGTTGACAGAAAATGTTTTATTCTGCTGTGAATGACTCACCTGCAAGACCTTCAATCATCTTGAGATCACAAATAATGTTATTTTTGATTAAATCTATGAGTTTTCTGACCTTGCATATATAGCAATGCAACTGACATGTTCAAGGCACAGAAATGTTGTGTTGACACTAATAATATAGTCCATGTGTCATGGGACTCTTGTCAAAGCACTGTTAAGACTCAAGCGAAAGAGAAGAAACTGATGAATAATGTTGTTGTTTTTGTTTTCTTTGCACACAAAAATTATTTTCGTTGTGTCAAAAAAATGATGATGAACCACTGTTATCCAGTGGACTATTTTAACAATGTCTTTACTGCATTTTTGGTTTTTGAACATGTCAGTTGCATTGTTGTCTATGCAGGGTCAGAAGCTCTCAGATTTCATCAAAAATATCTTAATCTGTGTTTTAAAGATGAACAAAGGTCTTAGAGGTTTGGAATAGCACGTGGGTGATTAACTTATGACAGAAGTTTCATTTTTGGGTGAACTATCCCTTTAACATCAATCTCTTATGTTCGACAAGGCCGCATTTATTTAATAAAAAAGTGAAAACGGCAATATTGGCAAACATTATTACAATTTAAAACAACTGTTATCTATTTTAAAATGTACTTTACATGATAGCATTATTACAAGAGTCTTCAGTGTCACGTGATTCTTCAAAAATCATTCTAATATGCTGGTTTGCTACTCCAAAAATATTTTTCATTATTTGAATGTTGAAAATAGTTGTTTCTGTAGTTACAATTACCGATTAACTTAGAATTACTAGCATATGTTACGGTATTATGAACTAAAAATCGCTTTTTTTCCCGGTTAATTATAATTTTTAAAACCTTTTTGTCATTCCAAATTAAGTTTTCAAGGTACCTTGCAACAAGATGGTCATTTGCTGTATTGCAAATATTTGATACCAGGGTGTCTGCTTGCTATATCCGGATATAAAAATAGAAGGTTGAAAACACACCAGGGCAAACTGGCTCACCGAGTTTCAAAGACTTTCCAGACAGGCTTTGGGCAGTCTATGCATCACACGCTCAGACAATCTACAAGTGATGACTTGCAGATGTTCAATTATTAGTTATTCTGTTCTGTTCTGTCAACACAGTTATGTTTTTGATGTGATTTTAAACCATTTTAGGAGTCAAAAACAACTTCAGGTGAGTATGATGTGACAGATAAAATATACTTCAAGTTTTGTAAGTTTGAGCAAGTTACATTGATGGTAATTTCACTAGTTCCACCAACATGTGGACCAGTTTCCGAATAGATTATTATTATATTATTATTATATTATATTATTATAAATTATTATTCACAACAAAAGATAACTCAAGGGATGCTCAGAGATTGCCTGGAAATGATAAAGCTACTGTACAAAAGAGATTTGAAGTTAACGGTACGACACATTATAGTCAATGCTGAATTTGTGTATTGCAGACAAGCCAAAAATAGCCTCTGCTTCAGCGATAAGTTTATAGTGTGTCCTCATGTGGCTTATATTATAGCTTGTGGGTGACTTTATAGCTCTCAATGTGAGTTTTGGCAAGAATCCAGTCTGCTGTATTGCTAACTCTCTCTGACAACAGGACAATGAATGGAAACCTTCTGTGATTCATGTAAAACCTGATTGTGCCGACGACGCTGCAAGACTTTTTCATTTGCGAACAAATTTGTGCCACTCTAGGAAACTGTTAGGTTCACAAAGGCCACACACATAGCATGAACTAAAGAAGTATATAAGATTAAATCCTAATTTGCTGTAGCATATATATTTTCAGTGGAACACAAAATGGGAATTTGTTTGAAGAATACATCTTTATAGAGACAAAGAACACATAGCATTTTTATTTTTAGGTCCACAAAAGCCCAGGATAGAAAGATCCTATTTTATTTCTTAGAGCCTACAGTACTGGCTTAATATTAGCTCTGCTTCAGGGCATGTCGTGCCCTTGAGTATCCCATATGTCTCTTTGCTCTGTGTTAACTTGCCCTTTTTTTTTCTCCAGGTTTCCGCAGTCTACCCATTGAGGACCAAATCACGCTGATCCAGTATTCCTGGATGTGTCTCTCCTCCTTCTCCCTCAGCTGGAGATCCTACAAACACACCAACGCCCAAATGCTGTACTTCGCTCCTGACCTCGTCTTCAACGAGTAAGCTAACACACACAACACAGCATATATATTTGTTGATTTATTCCATACAGACTTTTGAATAAAATGAAAAAAAAACTTTCGGTTTTCAATAAACTATAGCAAACGGAGAATCCTTGGCATTGGGTTAACCCTCTCTAAAGAATCTGGTGTTTCAAGTTACACAAGTTGAGATAATAATACAAAATGATAAGCTCAATGAGCATGTTCCCAGCAGGCATACGAGTGTGTGACCTCAAAACTGTCCCCTCAATTGCTCCACTAGGAAATACTCTTTCCCTATAAGCGCTTCTTCATAGCGTTGATCAAGGCCAAGAGTTAGGTCAATGGGGCACGTAATCAGCACAATCGACGAGAAGTGTTGAGTGGAAAGAGTGCGATTGCGTGCTTTTAAAAGCTAAATGGCCATTTATTGAGCGTAGTGGGAGAAACGTAAAAATAGAGCACAGTGACCCCTGCAGGAGAAATAGAGCACTTCACTGTATGTGCCAAGTGACTTGCAAAGATGAGGAGGAAAAAGCACAGAATTAACTGGCACGTTTACATACAGTATTAAAATATTCTCATCACCTCATACACGACTTCCACACATCCTGATGGCAAACCGCCACTTAGTTTCTGCCACACATTTACGAACCAGCTTCGTTTCATGATTGACTGAACAATTAGCAGTCCTCCAGCTCAGTCATAAAGACTTGCATTCTTCTAAACTTCTGACAAACCATGAATCTGTTTATAGCAGAATGCAACAACAATCCAAGGGTTGTCCGAAGGAAATATGAGGCACACATGCAGGCAGCAGAATGTTGTCATCCACAATATTTGTAAGACAAACACATTGCATTCCATTAATTCATTGTATATAAAATAGCACATATAAACTAGAGGTGAACGGGTTTTCACTGAAAATAATGCGTGCTTACAGTAGTGTGTACTACTGTACATCTGAGTTTTTAGTTAAGATGGCAATATAAATACACTTTAAGAAGGACAATATTTTTTTAGGAACCTCACAAAGTATATAAGTTAAATAATGGGTTGCACTGACCATAATTTTTTAACAGTTGTAGAACTTTCAGTCTACGACATATTAATAGTTCTTCATATTCTGAGTGCAGTTCATTGTTATATTATTACATTTTAATAGTTGGTTTTAAGGATATTTTGGTTGCCAGGTGTCCTTGTGAAATCTAGGTCTAGAAGCAAAACCAGTTGAGAAGCATTGCAGGACATGTGCAGCAGTGCCCTTAAAAGATATTGATTGAAAACATTGTAGGTCTGCCTTGAAGAGGAGCAAAACAAAAGTTTCCAGTCTGACACTTTTCAGTGTTCTCTAAAAGTGTGTCAAAAAGAGTCAGAAATATATGTGTGGTAATATAATATAAGGTGATCTTTTGACATACTGCTGTATATCCATACACACATATTTCTGACTGAAAGCAACTGAAAGACGAGCCACAACAAATACCATATCCTTCTGTTATTAATAAAATCTATTGTTTTTGACAGAATCAAATGGTGTGTATGTATGTATATATATATATATATATATATAATAGGAATAATTAGAAAAGCTACTGTAAGGGCACCGATATTAGGCAGATATTCTTGAGACGAGGACTTGAACTATTTTCTAATTTCATCTGAAAACAGATTGAAGGTTGGGATTTTAAATAAAGATCTGGCAGACTCAAAGAATGGGAGAGACAGACAAACCTGAGCACAAAATGACAGTAGGTCAGACAGCTTTGGAAGACAGATAGGCATGCTTATGTCCTGAAACACACACACACACACACACACACACCTAGAGCCAAACAAGGTGGAGGATCAGAAAAGGAATCTAGTAAATTAATAAACAGCAAGGATAGTGTCAAGATGAAACCAAAAGTACTAAATAAGAATAACATTTTCAATAATGAATTCTATGGTGTATTTAAGCATTTGTGAATATTTCTTTTTTTATTTCTTGACACAAAGACAGATTTCATGTAAACATTTGGAAGTTGCTTACCAAAAAGAGGTGTACATTTGATCCAATGAGCTTGTAATAAAAAAAATACAAATAAACAGTAACATAAAAATATAAATATTTGCAATTGCAACGATGCAATATAGAAGTATTTGTAAAAACTAAAATTAGAATTTATACAATTGGAAGGAACAGTGTTTGTTTGAAACAGAAATACTTCGTAACAATTCTTTTTACCTAATTTGGCTTTGCTTTCACACAAATATCTTGCATTTTACAATATATTCAAACGGAAACGGGTTAAATACAATTACAAATTGTAATGATACTTGACTTTTACTGTATTTTTGACCAAATAAATGCAGCCTTGGTGAGACAGTTACAGACAGTTACAGTTCCTAATAAAGTTACTGGCCATTTGGCAAGTTTTATTTATTTTTCATTTATATGCCCCAGCCTATTTTTATTTGACTTTGGCAGTAGATGAGGGTTAATTCTGTACTGTAAAGGTTCTCCAAATGGCTCTGCCAATGCGGTAATCTAATAAACCCCAAATGGTGCCTTGAGTACCTTTTTAATCGTTTCAATATTCTTTTAACTGTATTTCCACAGCAATGTTTAATTCAACAAAAGCGTACCAGTAACACTGAAGTCGTTTACTACAGATTCTCTCATTTCTCCACCAGGGAACGTATGCAGCAGTCGGCCATGTACGATCTGTGTGTGGGCATGCGGCAGGTGAGCCAGGAGTTCGTCCGTCTGCAGCTAACTTACGAGGAGTTCCTTTCCATGAAGGTCCTGTTGCTGCTCAGCACAGGTGAGATTGTGTGCACAGAAACAGACAACAATATGGAAAATAAGCAAATGAATGAATGAATGGTTGTCTTCATTTGCTCCAGGCGCCTTTAGCACCCGAGCTGAGTATGTAGGTGTGCGAGATCGGACAAATTTCCATAAGCGTTGATTGTATTTCAATATTGACACCTGTGGTTTGACCTAGTGACTTAGTGAGAATGGATTTTAACTTTTTTTGAAAGGTTACACTCTTAAAATAGAAACTTGTAAGTTATGTCCATAAGCTGGTAAATCAGGTTCCTGTTCCTAGAGCCCTACAGCAGAAGTCAATGAGTTTTAAGATGGCCGTGGCACTGCGGGTCCCAATCTCTTTCTCTGTGTCGCACCTCTACTTTCTTGTTTGTGAGGCACTTTGCACCAATTAAAGCAAAAAGACTAAAACGTGGATTTTTTTTACTGGTTTCACTGAAGATAAGATCTTTTCTTCTTAACGTCTTCTTTAAGAAAACATTGTTTACATTTTTCTATAATGACCTCCACTAACTTAAGGCGTGCCACTAAGTAATTGTTTTTTTTAGAAGATATTGCTTTATATGCATCACTTTAATGGTAACACTTTATTTTACAATTACACCTATTATTTGCTTATTAGCATGCGTATTACTTGAATATTTGCAATTTATTAGTGCTAATTAAGCACATACAGTATTAACACCTTATTTAACATGACCTTATTCTACATCCCCAGTCCTAACCCAATACCTAAACCTCACAACTACCTTATGAACTACTAATAATCATTGAGGAAAGAGTTTAGTTAGTTAAGTGTTACCTATTCTTAAGTGTTACCATAATACACATGTCCCATAGATATAAGTATACTATAATTGACATTAAAAAACATTGTAAGTAAATTTATTAATTAATAATATACTAATTCAATGAATAATCCATTATTTAAAAAAAAATAAATAAATAAAGGAGTGTAATAGATTAAGGGTATAATAAAATACATATATCTAAAATATATATGTATGGGTGTAATGTATACATATAAACACAGTACACACACATATACTGTATGTATATATATATATATATATATATATATATATACTGGATGCAATTGAATGATTTGACAGCACTAAATATAATATAGCACTATATTAATTTATTTATGCTAGATGAATTTATGTTGCATATACTGTACAAGAGCAGTATGTATACTCAGTACCGACAGACAGGCACAGCCGACGCACCCCTAGGCTTACAGCATATGAGACTGAAGTTTGAGTTTTGAATTCTCATACAGGATGGCTTTTGGGATCCACAACCACTTGCTGATCCTCTGGAGCCTTTCCAGAGAGCCCTGCTGTACTTAATAAAATCCAGTCAGGAGATGGGCATGGCTCCAAGAGCTGGTGTTTTTCTCTCCAAAAAGAGAGCTTCATGCAAGGAGAAAGAACTGGGGAAGCGTGGGCCGAGTAGTCTGGGATGGTACATTTTTAAAGAGTGGAAGGTTTTGATGGAGCGAAAAAAGGTTTCCTGATACAAAATCAACATATAAATTAAAAAAAAAAATGTATGTCTTTTGCTGACTACATCTGTGATGTGGGTTTATGTGTGTCATTGCTGATATGAGATACGCTGGGAAGAGCTGTTTTGCTATATAAATAAACCGGTTTCGGTTTTTCACGGGTAAACCAACCCATTACACAGATAATAGTGGACTACAGCGCTTTGTTGTGATCTACTTTTTATGCAAATGTTGTGTTTCTATGTACTAATGCTGTTGTGGTGCCATGTTATCTTATGGTACAGTTACTGCTTGATGTTTTTATAATGCAGCTTGATTCGTTTTGATGTATTATCAGCCTTTTGTGTCATGCCCTCTACTGTGGGGCTCCAGGGCCACTGTAGTTTTAGCATGAAGAGAGAGAGAGAGAGAGAGAGAGGCTGTTATTCCTCTTTGACCTTGGCTAAGGTTTCAGAAGCCCTGCAGGCTCTCACATGACCTTATTTGCGATGGTAGTGTTGACCTGCTAAAGTGTGAGTCACTAAACCAAATCCCGTCTCATTTTTTGCTTGTGGTAGACTCAGACATTAGGAAAGGAATATTCCCACAGACACTGCTATAGTGCAAAAATTATATTTGTACAATTCATATTTTTTTGAGTAAGTCTTTCATCTACTTTCATGAAAGTATTTGGACACCCACTGTTCTGTTATGTAATGTCTTTGCATTATATAACAAAATATCAAATTAAGTGGCATTAATTTTAAAGCGATAGGAGTGGCAAATGTTTAAGCTTTTAAATGACAAAATCACCAATTTAAGTAGGCTTAAAGGAATATTACAGGTTCTGTGGAAGTTAAACTCAGTCAGCAGCACTTGGAAATCTAAATGCTAATTGCAACAATAATAATAAAAAAACGTTTCCCAAACCATAAAGCCAGGACTAGACCTTTGCTAATTTAGGACATTTAAGAATTTTAGGAAACATGTCTTACAAAAATGCATTATCTGTGAGCATTTTAAGACTAAACAATGGCAATAATTAATTTTAAGATATCTCAGTGTAAGCCTTTTCCAGTTTAGACAACTCTTAACATTTATAATCTAGGACTAGTCTTAAACCCTGTTCAGGAAATTGCCCCTAAAACACTCAATAATAGTAATTTTGATAGCATTATGATCTAATTTATTTGCAAGTTAATTTAAGCATGGAAAAAAAAATTCTAATCTTTTTATGTAAAGATATATAAAATTGTACAACTGTGTTATCACGACAGTGTACAGTAAGTCCTAAAAATGACACGTTTATCAGCTATAATGTGCAGGTTTTAATATGGGTGCTTTATTATATGTTTCACAGTTGTGCTTATACTGTAAAATATCCCAAAAATTGCTCCATTTAATTTCATTTTAACTACGTATATAACGATGAGCGATTTTTGCTCTGAAAGAAAATTTTAAGAACAACTTAAGAACTCAAATAATACAAAATAATAAACAATTATTTAAAAAAAAAAAACTTTTTTAACAAGCCAAATTATACAAGACCTTTTATAAAATTACAGTCTTCACAATTCTAAATCCTCCGAAATAGCCATATTTATTTACATTGTCATTACCTCAGCATAACCATTTCTTTCTTTCTTTCTAATATGAGGTATGAGTCGAAATAATTTTTTTTAATCATCGTAATGCTGTAATTGCTGTAGATTGAGCTTAATTTTACAAAATAGCTCTTCAACTGATTCTTACCGTCAGATATGTTAACAAAATGACAGATTCTACAGGCAAAAGAATCTATTTCTAATGACAAGACACGGTTAGCGTGGCGTAATCGCCCCACTTTTCATTCACTGGGGCTCTAAATGGCAGCCCGTGGCTAATGAGGCTGGATGTGGGTCAGTGGGAGAGAAGAAAACAGGGGGAAGTGACCGTGGGTTTAACACACGTGCCAACAAACAGAGGTGAAGAACTGCTTTTCATTCAACGCACAGAGTAGAGAGCCTTAAACAACCTGAAGGACGTGTGGTTGTATTTTGCAAAAATTAACATCAAAGTCATATTGAGACAAAAAGAAATGAAAATAATTCAATAAGCCAGTCAGTGGGATGCAACAAAATGACTCATTTCATCAGAATAGATGTTATTTGTATGTTGTCGAGCAATGGACAGAGCGTGAGAATGAGCTGTTTCTTATTCAGCTGTCCAGAAGCTGAGTGTCATTTCACAAGGTTGGCTGTAGGCCATGAGTGCACTTGTTCTACAGGATAGGAGAAAATTACTCCCTTCAACCTGAATGAGCTTTTATCTCCAATCTGCCAAAAGTAAAAGTAGTTTTCAGTACTTTGATTGAGTTCATTCTGAATAACTTCACACAAAAGAACATTAATCACCTGAGAAGGTAGAACTCCTAACCCTAACTGCGAGGCAGGCAGATTAGATGGAAGTATGAATAAACAGACATAGATAGATAGAAAAAGTGTTGTTTTTATCACTTTAGAGCGAATAGCTACTGTAACAAAGTGATTTTTTTTTTGACAGTGCCCAAAGATGGTCTGAAGAATCAAGGGGCATTTGAGGAAATGCGGGTGAATTACATCAAGGAGCTTCGCCGCTCAGTTGGGAAAGCCACTAACAATTCCGGCCAGACATGGCAGCGCTTTTTCCAGCTCACCAAGCTTTTGGACGCAATGCATGAAGTAAGTCGAAACATTCTCCTGTTATTGACTTCACTTGAAAGATCAAAGACAGATACAGTTCTGCTCTAATTATCCAGAGCGATCTCATTCAGTTCATGGGTCTTCTGGGTCTTACTTTATTTTAAGGTCCAGTTCCCACTATTAGCAAAACATTAATTATGGCTTTTGCCTTAATAAACTCAAAATTTGCTGCTTGTTAATAGTAAGCCAGTTATTTAGGTTTTGGGGAGGTTTATGGATGTAGAATATGGTCGTGCAGAATATGCGACTAAGTACTAATAAACAGCCGGTATTATAATAACGGGCATGATACTGTAATAAGCATCTAGTTAATAGTAAGAACTCGTTCTTAAAATAAAGTCCGAAAATATCTCATTTTCATAATATTTGTTAATTATGGTAAGCTTAATTAAAAAGCAAACCAGTTTTAAGCTTCTTGAGATTTAAAGCAGTGGTTTTCCCATTTTGTAAAGGCGGCTATATTTTTGCATGTATGTACAGTGTGTGAAATATATTAATAAAAAAAGGCAAAATAGTGGTCCCTGGATGTGTGTTTAATAAATATAACAAATATAGTTTCATATCGTAGAAATCCTCTGCTTTATTTCTATAATATGTGTAATAAGTGCAAGCACTTTCCTGACTGAAACATTAACACTTACACACGTTAATGTATTCTAGTTTAGCGGAAGTAGCTCAAATATTTGTCTAGAAACAAATTAGAATTAGCTGATATTTATTTAATAAATATTTAATATTTATTCATTAAAAGTTGCACACGATTTCTCATGTGGTTAGAAACTGAAAACCATTCATATTTTAAACCAGTGGATGTTAAAATAATTACAGCTGTAGATTATTAAAGTGTTATAATATCAAGTGTGCATTCAAATGAAAAGCTGCCATCCTTCATGTTGCCACTGAGAGATTAGAGCCTCGCTTCGTTTCACTTCATTGAGAGCTGTTCATTGCTAATCACTTTTTGCATTGCTGCCAGCTTAACGTTTTGCAATAGCACACAAACGTACTGGAAAAGAATTGCACTTGGGGGTGAAGAACACTTGACAGCAGTGTTGATTTATTAATTTGTAAGATGAAGAGAGCTTCCCCGCTTTGGTCAGTGAGACGGAGCGTTCATAAATGAGCTGCAGTCTTTTCTTTGCTAATTCATCAATACATGTTTACCCAGACTCATGTTTCACAAGAGCGTCTCTTTAATGACAAGCACTGTCAGTTTGAATTAAATCTGACATTTCCTTTGACAGAAGTCTATCTCTTTCTCTCTTCACAGCTCGTCGGCAGCTTGTTGGATTTTTGTTTCTACACTTTCCGAGAATCCCAGGCTCTGAAGGTCGAGTTCCCTGAGATGCTGGTGGAAATTATCAGCGACCAAATACCAAAGGTGGAGTCGGGCCTAACACACACCCTCTACTTTCACAAGAAATGACTGAAAGCTCGCAAAAGGAGGGAAAAATGAAAGATCACACGAGAGGAAAAGCAGAGGACACTCAGCCCTCAGAGAGCGAACAAGAGCAAGCCCGCTATGCACAAAGCAAGGCGTAACGAGAGGCTTGGTTTAAAGCCATATAAGGCTTGCGTAGTGAGGGAAGGCAAAGAGCGATCTCTGTACCCGGCCAACAGAGAAGAACTCATATTTCATGTGACAGTGCGTTCCTTACTCCCCAAAAGACAATGCTGACAGTGTTCTATATGGATACGAAGCCATATTCTTTGGTAAAGCTATAGTGCACAGTCACATGTGAATACGTCACACACAGAAATATGGGCCCACATTCTAGACATATCCTTGACTCCCAGTCCTGTCAATCTGCCAGTAAATACTATTGCGTTTGTATGTAACTCTCCTACGATCTGCCCCTCAGATAAAAAAATAAATACAGGTAAGATACCGTTTTTTTTGCCGGTTAAGATGAAAATGTTGATTAAATTGGGGCGTTTGCAAAGAGGAAATAAGATACTCAAAGGGCTACAAATATAGCTGAATTCTGAATTATTGGTGCGTTAAGTAATCGCCGAAAGAGTCAAATCTAAATCTATCTGCAAAAATGGCATACATGTGTATTTTGATGACTTGAAGCATTTACATAGGCGCTGCGGTGGCCTAATGATTGATAAGCTGAGAAATGGCAGCTCCGGAAAAATGCTATCGGATTGGGCAGAGGAGGAGAAAAAGTGCAACTTTGCAATACAGCAAATATTATGACTCGTCTTGTACAAAATTGAGCTCACGCAAACACTCACGCCACATTTTGTGCGCGCGCTTGGACTGTAGCAAATTTAGTAAATCATACCTACTGTAAGCTGTTACTAAACCAGCTCCCTTTTGATGTTAAGGAAAACACAGTGCTAATTTACAGTTGCGTACAAGAAAAGCATTTTATATGATTGCAAAGTTTTTGCGTTTCCAAGAAACAATCCAGCTAGAAGCCATTTTCTAACAAGGTGCTTCTGTTTTCTTAACGTGAATAGTAGACGATTTTCAGTAGCAGCACATGTACAGTTAGATACCGTATGGGGAAAATCAGCTTTTCTGAAGCATACAGCTTTCATATTAGTACACAACAGCCGTAGTCCACGTAGTAGTCCATTGTAAGAAACGGACAGTGTTACGCCGACTAATAACTACAGTAACCTGCTCATAAACACACAATATATGTATCGTATGATTATAATTGTTGCTTGTAGGAATATTTTTCAAACGTTGTACATAGGAAGTTTTTGATTTCAACCACCTTGCAATTTAAACTTGGCTATTTGGGGAAATACCAGTCGACTTGAGACTACTTGAGTGAATTGTAACTTAAAAAAGGAATCTGGACCACCGTTTGGCGTTTCATAACCCCACTTTGCTACTGATGGAATCAAAAGAGGTACCGCTAGTTCTCAAATGCTGTGAGTCTGAGGACAATGAAGGTTTGTGTGTGCTTTGTGTGTGTGTGTATTTGCTTTTCTGTTTTCTCTCAAGTTTCTTAAAGGCACAGGATAGCGGATTTATTTTTGAGAGGGCATTGTTGGGTTTTCTCTGATGGGATTAGAATGATCCTAGTGGCTGATTTTCATTTGCACAGACCATAATGTGATAATTAGATGTTCTGCTATTGTGTTGGTTATGTAATGTGCTTTGGGGGGTGGGGTGGGGGTCAGGTTGGGACGTTTGTGAACTGGAAAGGTCCAGGAACTTTTGATGTTTGCCTTTTTGGATGTAGCTGGTTGGTGGTAAAAGACTGTCGGAGGACAATAAATCCTAATTGGAATAGAACAATTAAATCAATCTGTGGTACCCAGGAAAAACCCATTTCACCGACCTGTCAATAACACTGTACGTCGAAGGTTTTTGATGGACCTAAAACTAGGTATTTGCAGTAGTCTCTTTTTTCCAACCTTTCCCTTTTTTAAATACACAGATCTATAAACGAGAATAAATCTTGAAAGGTTCATAGGATGTATGTGAAGTATTTTTGAGAGATTCTATTTTGCTGGACACAATATATTAGTAATTTGTCTAAAAAGAGTATATGAGATCTTTTGTAAAGTCAAATGTTTATGCATGCTTTTTGAAAAGATGTTTACAGTGTATTTAAGAAGGGAAACTTGTGCCTTTTTTCTCACAAAAGTTACCATTTTACAGTATCTATTGTAAATAAATCAGTGAATTATTTTGTTGCGTTGTATGGAACATTTCTATATTAAATATTTGTCAGATGTTGGGATGAAGTTCACACATTTCCCTCTTAAGAGTTACTGACTGCCCATCAATCAGAATCCAGAGCTAGAGCCAGAGAGCATGATGGATATACATTTAATTTATATTTCCTTTTCACAGCAAGAGAGACTTGTTTACTCCCTGAATGTCACTAACTTAAAACTTGTCATTTTGCTCTGTAGTAATGTGAACTAATTGTATGTTGTTGTTTTTTTGTTGTTGTTGTTGTTGTGTTTTCCTCTTTGCTTCGCCTACAGATCTAATAAAAAAACACAACGCAGTGCTCACATCAGAGGTTAGCTATATTAAGCTGAAAGGAAAAGTACTTGTGGTTGCCAAATATTTTTTTCCCGTTTTTTTTTCTTTTCTTTTTTTTAATAATAAATCAAACCAAGCAAAAACACAGATTTTTTTTTCTTCAGTGCTTGACAAGTTTTAGTCTTGTGAACCAACAATGATCTTAATTATTATTTATACAATAAATGAAAATATGAAGATGTTCTTTTTAGTGTAATAGTATGAAAAAAGTTCAAACTTTAAGACAAAACTAGGACAGAGAGCAAAATTGAAACGGTCTGTTATAAATTGAGATATCCATCAGCAACAAAGAGAATATAGATTGCCTTGCTTGTTGCAACATGTTTGCAATTTGCGTTTCTCCATCACCAAATGATAAAGGTTGAAATACTGAAAGATGGTGTGAATCCACACTTTTGAGTTGCTTGCTACTTTGGCTTTGACAGTCTGCACATGACTTTTTAGATGTGTTTTTGGGGAGTCTAATGACATGGAAAACTATGCATTTGTACAAATCACATAACCACGAAGCAGCACCTTTGTGCAAAATAAGGGCAAAGCATGGTCAAAGTAACCAGTATGTCGAATCAGAATAAAATACAACTTACTAGTAAAAGCCCACACTCCACATGTTGTGTTTGCACATTAACGCACTTGTGTTAATGGATACTGATTTTTCTTTTTTTAGGGGGGGGGGATAAATCTGAATCTGTGTGCTATACATTGTTTAAAGTGACAAAGCCATATCTCTTTTGTGACAAAAGAGCATTTCCTGTTCATATTTAGATTTTTTTTTTTCCATTAAAAAAATAAAAAATGAAAAAAATCAAATCAGTGCTTTGTACAATACATGTTAGCAAACCTCCTAAGTGCAGAAATATTCAACATGAGCAAAAGACAAATGCAACTAGTTCCTCTAAACTGTATATCTTGATGCAGATCTTGCCATAACCGTGTTTGCAGAAACATCAAGGGATTCCAATAAACCTGTTAACAATTAATTGCTGTGCACTCTTTTATTTTGCTATTCATGAGATGTATTTATAATAATTCAGAAATGGGTGTGACTGTACATCTGCTGTAAATCACAATTTACCGTATTCAACAGACATTTTTTTTTTTTTGGCTGGAGAACATCTACTAATTATTTCACTAAAATGCCTAGTATTTTAAATACATAAGCAAGTGTATTTGACTGTAGTGATGAAAAGAGTTTGCTGATTTGTTCAGGGTTAACTTAAAGTTTAGCAGCACGTCAGGTTAGGGACAAGTTTGGTGGTATGGGTGGGTTTAAGGGTGGGTTAAGGTATAAGGAATGGGTCAACAGTTTTATTGTAATGTAACTACAGAAATTAGTTACAGATGTAATTACATATACAGTAGGTAAAAACATACGCATACACAATAAGCGTATTATACAAACTATTTATTTTAAATGTCAGTACCTGGTATTTAAGGCCACCATAAAGTGGGACCTTTCAATTTGTCAGCATGGACTAAGAATAAACAATACTTTTACGGCAAATATTAATGTACAGTAGGATCATATTAAACTTTAGTTGCTGTATAAATTAAAGGGTTAGCTCACCCAAAAATTCTGTCATTAATTAGTCACCCTCATGTCGTTCCAAACACGTGAGATCTTCGTTCGTTGGCAGAACACAAATTAAGATATTTTTGAGGAAATCTGAGAGATTTCTGATCTGAAGATAAATGAAAAATAACACGAGGGTGAGCAATTAATGACAAAATGTTCACTTTTGAGTCAAATATCCCTTTAACGTTGTATTTTAAATGAATATGAATAACAATGAACGAAAGCATATTTATTAACATAACAGTTGCATTAAAACTGAAAAAGCAACAGATCTTTTTATATTGTTTCCATTTCCCAATATCACTGACAGAGAAAAAAAAAGTTAAGCTGAAACTATTGAGACTTCTATGCGTTTATTATTAGTTTAACGGAGAGCAGATATCAATGTAAGTTCGGAAGTCCAGTCTGTGTCACCAGGTATAAATAATTAAGTTGGCATTCTGAATAATAATTATAAGATGAATGGAAAAGGAAATGGAAAAAAAAACCCAACATACTCACTGATTTTTTAAGTGTTTAGAAGCAAGATAATGTGATTTTTTTCATGTTGTCTTTACTCAAGGTAATAAATGACTAAGTATTGTCCATTGTTAGCTTAAGACTATATATAACATATACCTGTTAACTTTATTTTAAAGTATTATTGCTCTTACTGTAGATGTTTTAAAGATTGAGGGGTCAGCTGTAGTGGATAACAGTAGGAAGAGAGTGAATTGGATCATAGGATGCTGCAGACATCTGAGTGGGCGCTGAGTGAGTGGAAAGAAACAGCAGCAGAAGGGGGAAAAAAATGGATGAGAAAAAAATACCTGGATATAGTATGTGGCAAAGCCCAATGGAAAAAAGAAAGAGAGAGAGTAGAATGCACACTAAAAGAAAAGTGTAGGTTTGAGTGACAAAGTCATAATTCAAACCTCTGGCAGATTTGAGTTTTAACAAATTATATTTCTCTAGGGGAAATGAGCATGAATAAGGAAGTCAGTGATTATGGTAATATGTGAAGAAAACAGCAAGTCTCGTCTGCATTTACTGGTTTAGCAGTGATGGAAAAATCCTCGGAAAACAGCACCAGAGAGCGAGATCTTCTGACAAAGAACATAAGCATTAACAATGTAACACCTTCACGTCCCCAGAGAGAAAATTCGCCATTAACCTCGTTAGAAGCCCGATCTAAAAAATGTGCTCGTTTGCCAGACTGTGAGAGTAGACAGTATTACTTTTGCTCTTTTGCGCAAATCCGCAGCCCACTCCAAATCTCTCCCAGATTGCCAATAGCGCAAGCTGTGTAGTTCTGCCAGATAAACAGAATCTATTGGATCAGGCAGATTTCAGGGCTGTGGCTTCACACATGGCGGCTTCTGTGCCCCAGATTCTCTGCTCGCAGACACTCAATCCTTTTCTGTTTTTCACTGTCCCACCTTCTCTGTCTCATTCATCCGAGATACATGACAGTTTGTTTTTATTTCATATAGTACATATTACTGGCATGAAGTGAGTATTCTTGCGGCAAGTATTAAAAAAAAGAAAGAATTAAAAGTAGATGTCAGGCTATCCTACTTTCCCAGGTGATTAATTACATTTACAATTACAATATTATGTATTTATTATACCTGCACATTTTTTTAAAAATGTTTGTTAAATGTGTTAATGGGGGATTATGTAATATTTATGTATTCCAGAACAGAAATTTGAACACTGGATATTTTATTTTATTTATTAAGGTTTTTGCAGAGGAAATTTTGGTCTGTGTATATATACAGTATCTCACAAAAGTGAGTACACCCCTCACATTTTTGTGAATATTTTATTATATCTTTTCAAGGGAC
>JAUCNO010000001.1:44486-57128 GCA_032353835.1 Enteromius viviparus | reverse complement strand
GTAAAACACATCTGTATTACTCTAGGGATGTTGGAAAATGAGCCTATTTCCAAAAAAAGTGGAGTGTTCCTTTAAGGGTAGGGTTGATCTCATTGTTATGGATGATGTCGGCATGCTTACTAACTATGCACACCATGATTGGCTGAGTGGGGAGAGATTCACAGAAATATTGCAGAGTGCAATGTTATGTTGTCATATTCAAATAAATGTTAAAATGTTAATTGCTACATTTATTTTAAAATCCAGTGTCACTTATTTAACAATGTGATATATCCTGTATATACAGTATGTGTGTGTTCAGGTAACTGTCAGCCTGTTTTCTTAGCGTTTCCTTATCCTGTAAAAAAATAAAAAAGAAAAGAAAAAGCAAACTGGACACGAGAACCATTACCTTCTTGCTCAACTTGGTAATGAAATCTCATCTTCAATTTTTTTTAAAAGGTTAATATTTTGAGGCAGATTTTTAGCAACTGCCATTTTACGGATGTTGTCAGTTGAGTCACGACGACTCTACTGTTTCAGATTTAGGAGCTTGTTTTAGCACTAAAACGCTTTGTGAAATACTACTGGTGCAAACATTTTGAAGTTAGCGGCTACTTTTACTGTAGCCTTAAGATGCTTTGTAGATATAGGCCCAGGGCTCGTATTCATCTTTACATCTAAAAGTAGCCCCTAACTTGTAGATTTAGGAGTGCTTTTAAGAGATTGGTCTATAATAAACCTTTGATATGATTACATGTCATCTTTTTTGGAACTTAAGACCTATTTTAATAAGGGTTCTGAATAACTTTTTTCTTTATTAGTATATATTTTTTTAGTTTTAAGACTCTTACTCTGTGTCCGAAATCGCATACTGCTTAAGTAGGTACTACATTTAAAACCGAACGTACTACTCGACTGTTAAAACAGTAGGTACTATATAGTATGAATGTGGGTAGTATGAATGGAACTCGGACGTACTACATCCGCCATATTGATGTTGTCACGTGTTGTCACAACAGCGTGACAATTTAAACTTTCAATAAGTCATCCATTTATTTAGATTGTGTTTAACAAGTGTAATCTAATCACAACAAACAACGTTTTCTTCCTGAGTTGCTTACACTTAAAATGAGCCGCGTCTCCACTTTCCGTCATTTTTTAAATATGACGCCTCTTCTCCCGGAGCCTTATGGGATAGGAAAGTGTCTATGGTATGCTTACTAAAGAATTCGGCCAGAAGTAGTAGGTCTTCCGGGTACATCTTGCCTACTGAATTTCAAATGCTATAAATTCGGGAATACTACTCGCATGCCGTTTTTCGCGTACTATATAGTAGGGAAGTAAGCGATTTCGGACGCAGCGTCAGTATTTGAGTGCAAGAAACAGTATTTATTGGACAGTTCATGACAATTTTTTATTGATTTGAAAGGTTATTTAAATATTAGTATAAACAGGCAACCAGACTATATTTGCCCATTCAGATGGGCACCACAGGAGTAGGTGCTGCAATGCCGAAATAGTGTTTTTTGTAACTATGGCCACCAAGTCAACTGACTTTACTCTTGGAAGGGACTTTGCAGTTTACCCCAAAGTTGTTTTGGACCCCACCGAGTTTCCCTGCATGGGTAACGAGTCACACCAACTTGGAACAATATCAGGATGAGTTAAGTTTATTTTTAAATATCCCATTTTACTGGGAAACAAATCACATTACTGAAGTAAAATGGCTTGTGAATGACATTTTATGCTGACAGGGTCATGAACCACGAAAATCCCTTTAACCGCAGTCAAACAAACTGCATGCTGCAAGAAATGTGCACTTATCTGTGTATGATGAGCTAATGAAAGGAAATGAGAACAGAAAACAGGAAATAACCTAAACGTGACCTGGTTGACTCCGAACAGTGTGAACGTGCTAACCGCTGCGCTGTGGCTCCAACACAAGTCTATTTTGATGCAAATGGTTGGTTTTCAAGCACTCCATCCAGTGTACGGTAAGGACCTAGACTGCCGTGTGCTCCAGTTCAAGCCCAGTATATGAGGAGCCAGTCCAAATCTGCTAGGAAATGAGGATTTAATCCACTTAAAGGGGGATAGGTTCAAAGTAAAATCTGCAGGGCAGCTCCAGGGCTGTAGTGTGTAGGAGAGAATAAGCCACTATGCTCTAAATGCAAAGCATGCAATAAACAACAGTTCATTTACATACAACAGAAATCCTGTGACAAGTACCAATAACAATATGCTGCTTTTATTAGGATAATAAAAATAAACCATCTAAATGCTTACTAAGAGTTTAAGCCAATTGGGACAAAAAAAATTATGTGATACAGTTTACAGTGGTAACGAAACACAACAAGCCTTAACTGAAAAAAAAAGGATTTCTAGAAAATTGCATCAGTGTGTTTACAGTATAATGGTATTTTGGTACAGATGTGCGAATGGCAGCAATACGGATAAATAATGAAAAGCCACTGCATGTGTGAACAGATGTGGGACATTTACCAAAAGAGCCAGCAATTTACTGTAATTTAACGGGTTTCATGTGTGAAAGTGGCTATTGTTTATCATTCATACATGATCAAGATGGCACAAATGCATACATTTATGGGTTATACTAATCAGGTAATAAAGTTTTGAATTATTAAACGAGCTGAAGGTCTTCAGCAGAAGCCGTAGTGTCTTTTTGACTGTTAATTTTGATTATTAAGAAAATTACACAAAACCATATTACAGATGCTTTAGTTTATTTCCCAGTAAATGCATCACGGGTCCACAGCGCCCTGCTGCATATGGCTTCCATTATTTATAGACACTTACTTTGGCATATAAATAAAAAAGCAGGATATAAGAATAAAACACTTTATTTATTTAACATTGATCAACATCAACAAAATTAAACCAGGACCTTTGCAGAGGTCATAAATCACTGTCTGAAATCACCGCAGATATGCTCAGTCACAAACATGAACCCGTGGAACAAGGGCTCTTAGAAAAATGAAAAAGTTCTCATTAAGCATCAGCGAAGTTCTGCCATGTTTAAGGTTTCTGCAATGTGATAAACTTTAAAACTTTAAAGAGGGAAAGTGCTTGGCTTTTAAGTTTGCTAGCACGGAAAATTATTCTGTGTGTAAAACACAGATGTAAGACTTGGCAATATGTAATTTGACATTATTGTTTGCTTTTTTATTTATCGGTATCTGTTTTTCGAAATAACGTTAAAACATATATACAGTATAGCTCTGTTCGAGTTACTGAACAGCGTCCCACAAGCTATGCGTAATTAATTTAAGGCACAGCATCAGTTTTAATCAATGCGTATGATTTAATAATTGCATACCAATTTCAATATCTATAACTGTCAAGCACTAAATTTCTATCTAAAAAGCGCTCTTGTGTTCCAATGAACAACATTGACAATGCTCACTGCACATACACATTTTACTATACATCACATGCCCAATTAAATGCAACTTGATAATATTAAATACAAAGAAACTCAAGGTATCTTTGAGTATTGAGTATACTAATACTAAACAACCCAAACTACTTGGCTAAAATTATGAGTCATGCAATTTAAAAAACAACAACCAAAAAAACACAGTCACAAAGACGGATACATATTTTCCCACTTAAATTTATATTTACATTTCTAAAAGTGCAGACCCTTTGTATGCATACAGCACATTTTAGCTTATACTTAACTCCTGTGCTTGCAGCATCTGTGATTTTGGATACAGTATATATATATTCTCTCTCTCAATGTCTTTAGTGTGGAGAAGGATGGAGGGATGACAAGCAGTGCCATTGTGAAAGAGCCGCCGAGACCATGGATACCATGTATATAAAGAGAAGTGTGAGGATAGTTCTTTTCGGAGTTACAGTATCTCCACATAGTTTTCAGGGATGAGTCCTCGCTTTCCCTCCAGCACACCCTCCAGCCATCCGGGCTCCCTAGAGAGTGTCACTGCAGAGCAAACCACGGACACACAGGTGAAAGTCTTACTGCAGCTCTTCTGTCACATAAGCAAGAAGTCCTTATTGGATGGAAAACTTTTTTTTTTTGTGTGTGTGGATAGTTAGCATGGATGATGAATGTAAATTACATGGGCATGAGTTAAGAAAGATTAAAGAACTATCTTTTTATCAGCATTTTGGGAGAAAAAAAGCGGAATGGGTTCAAAGTGTGTTAAACAGAACTGAAAGAAATTATTAAATTAGCCAAAGCGTTTAATAAACAAACACTAGAGGTGGGAGTTTGTGAATAATGAGTGGAAACGTATTTATATGAGACCAGCAATGATTTAATGCAAGAGCAGCACTGAGGAACTAAGTATGTTAGGGTTTATGTCTGTGCTGAAGATAATAAAAACTGTGAATGTTAATTATCACTGCATACTGAGGATGCTGAACATTGTCTTAAGGAAGAGCTTTCTGAACATTTAATTTGTAACATGTGCAGGCCTGTATAAGCAAACAGCAGGGATGCCTGTACAGATAAATGAACTATGATTTTGTGGGATGTTAGAGGACCACCTGTCATTTCAATAAATGTAATGCATTAGGACACCCTGATGAAATATGAGTGGTGACATCCAGGCGAAAGACAGAAAAGTGGTGGAAAACATGAAAGTGATGAACAAAGAAACAAGCAGACGGGGAAAAAATTCTATATGAAATCACAATTACAAAAATTATGCAAACTGACTAGAGGCAGAAAAATGTACACAAAATCTCTTCTTGTTTTTTATTCTCATAGAGTAGCAAATATGCATATAAATGCACAGCAATATTTTTCATCACAAAACCTATTAAAATGTGTTATTTTGGCTTTCCAGGATTTAAACGGATTTATTTTATTGAGGACTGCAGATATCATTTACATTTTTTCCCAAGCATGTTTTCCATACACAAAGAATTTTAAAATTGGCTTAAATTTTACGTTGGCTCAAAATCATTAATGCAAGTCCAATTCAGCCAGAATCTGAATTATTTCATCTGAAGTTGATGAGATAATGTCATGAGAAAACAAGAGCTGGGAGTTGTTATGGCCCTCATTTCCTTGTGCTATTTTATCTTTCTCGTTCTTTGTGAATTGATTTTAGGGGATGTTACCCCTCCTACCCCACTTCCCTCCCTCCACCTATGCTGATATAAGATCAGATTTTTTTGTGTGTGTGTGCTTGTAAGAACCGCCAAATCCAATATGTCTGTGGATTCGGGTGAGTGCCTGTGGCAGTGATAACGTTAACACTTACCGTCATGGAAGATTGCGCCAACCTGGAAAGAGAGTTCGGAATCGTGTTCAGCCTCACAGGGGTACACAGCCTTTGCTTTCATGAGGGTGACACTGAAAAATGGAGGCAATCAGTTAGTGGGCCTCTCCCTATTCGGAAGGGTGGGGATTAGGACACGACTTTCCATCTAGCTGTAAAGTGGACTCAGCCGAAGTTATCAATGAAAACAGTCTGCGTGATTAACGTCTGTCCTTAAAAATCCTAGAGCAGAGTGTTGAAGAAGAAGAGAAAGAAGATAGCCATCAAAAGAGCAGATTTTACAAAAAAAAAAAAAGAGAGAGATTTTCAAGTAAGCTTTGGCACCATTCAGGCATATCCTGCCATTTATTACTCAAAGTTACTCTGGAGGGGATTTGGACTACGTTTACAAAGCATAGAAACATTTCCACACCTTTTGATTTATGATTTTATATAGCTTTTTTCCATGACATACCCACACATCCATACTCACTGCATACATCATTTATACTGTGCTGTACTACCAAAGCACAATTTCTAATCATAATTTCAGATGACTTTTCAGGTTTTATACATTTTCATGATTTTGATGACGTTTTTTGAATTTAATTAAAATTTTCAATTGACGCCCAGAACGTTCAGTAACCCAATTATTGGAAAATACCAAAGATCTCTAGTCTGAGTTCAGCCAAAAAAAAAAAGCAGAATATAAATCGTACCGAACAATTATGCGACATGGTCATATAGAGGCATGCACTAATGCAGAAAATGTGTTGACCGTGTGGAACCATAAAAAAAAAAAAAACTGTGTGAAAGACGCAAATAATCATTGCAAACACAGACAGCGAAGACTGCTTAGAAATCATCTCATGTCTCCGATGAGAGGAGGAATGGTAGTTGTTGCTGGTTAGTGTGTAACTGTCTCAAATGATTAGCAAATAAACTGCAGAACACAGAACATGCTTTCTAATACATGCACAGATTGCATGTATTCAAACAGCACTACACGAACTTGTGCCACAGTGTCCAATGCGCAAGGATAATCTGCGATGAAACTGTGTTACTCGTCAGCTGCTCAGTAACATTTTTAAAATAAAATAAGAAATGTAAGACAATCATGCTAATTACAACAGTTCTATTAATACATGTATTATTATACTCACACAGTGTTCAAATTAGGATCCGTTAGATTTTCAAATGCCTTAAAAAAAGTATTTTCTGATCAGCAAGGCTACATTTATTTTTACTGTACAAATACAGAACTGATTCAAAAATTTCAAAATGGCCAAAACAATACTATTTTACGAACTTACTAATTTGAATGTTAATTAGCTTTGTTGGTATAGTGTCTGCTTGAATGCATAAAAAAAAGTTCAGTGTTAAGTATATTTTTAAACACTTGTTTTGTACTTGATTTTTTTTTTTTTGAAAAGCTTGACAAAACAGTGAAAAGCACATTTTCGCCATTTAATTTATGCAGTGGTGAAAAAAAAACATACAGTATAGGGAAAAACGCAAAAAACAAACCCTGTTCAGTATTTCACTTTTAGGTCAGCGTTTCATTTTGTTTGGCTTCAGCCAAAAAAAAATATTTTAGTGCAGCCATTGATTATACATATAGTTTACGTATATATTTTTATTTGCAATTTGTATGAAGGTTGGATGAGAATAATAATTTGTTATTAGAAAATTAATAATTGTATTAATTTCAATAACATTTAAATAATTTTAAATGAATACTCCCGTGACTTCAAAATTAATCAAATGAATTCAGAATGAATAAAAGGTTTAATGATCCGCTCTAATGTCTTCTCAAAAATTTCATTCATTTGCATGATTTAACAGAACCAGTGTGTGGTTACTGAGAATATAGCAACAATGTACTTTAGACTTCCTTCACAAATACTTTATACCATTCAACATCTGCTGAATGTTTTATATACTGCCTCATAACAACGTGTCCTAAAAGTATACACGACCCAGGCAGACACCCAGAAAGTTACTGCAGTACTTCTAACCTAAATGTGCTCTTTACAACTGCAACATAAGAAAGACGTCATTCCTGAAGGTCAGCCATTTTTTGCCAACAGCTTTTTAACAGATTGAAAGACTTTAAATTGAATGAGTCTGATCACCTGCCACTGGGCATCACTCATTTTATAGGATGGAAAGTTAATGCATCTTTGTGTCTGGATCAGTACTATAGATCATTGCAATGGCCCCTGCCTGGAAAGTGTGAGACTGAGAAGAAATGTGTGTGCGTGTACAGGTGAAGAGTCGGAAATAGAGCTGAGAAAGTGGAGATGACAGAGAGAGAGAGAGAGAGAGAGAGAGAGAGAGAGAAGGGTTGTGTTTGCATGTAGGTGGGAAGGAAAAGTTGGTGAGTGTGCGAGTCGGAGGCTAAACAATGACAGATGAAGACTTTGCGAGTGAGTGAATGCATGTGTGATTGAGTTAATAGCCTGAGGCTAAGAGCTTAAGTGAGACTTGGAGTGCGAGTGAAAGAATCAATGAGACAGTGAGAGTGTGTGTGCGGAAAAGGTTGAGCCAAAACCGGCAAAACTCACCAAAATGAACAGATTGGAACAAATTAATTACATGCTATGGAAAGGAGGTGTGGATGAGTATAATACATGTTCTTCAGGGACAAGTGTGTTTACATCTTACCTTTCTACAGGTTTACTCTTCTCAGTTCCTACAGACCCAGGTTTCGCCGGTGTAACGGAGACAGGGGACGCAGAATTCATCCATGAAGCTGTGGCAGTACATATCCTGCAGAAAAGAAAAATGCCACAAAGAATTCATACTCCACCATCCTCAGAGTAAAAGCCGGCAATTTTAGACATACTGTCAGCGAGTGGAGAAAGATGCAGCTCAATGCAGGATTGCAGCGATACATTCAGTTGAATTCCACAAAACTGCATAATTTTATGCTTATATGCTACGTTTTGAAGAGGAAAATCGCCCATTTGAGAACATCAAACACATAAATACACAGAGACAACAAAGAAGAGTTAAAAAAAGACACACTCTGCAGCATTCCTCACACACACTCATCATTATTCCTCTTAGAGAGGCTGTGCTGCTCAGACAGTGTCACAATCTCAGACAGGGAGAGAGAAGTGAAAGTTAGGAGGAAAACTGCCCGATGTCCCTAGAAATCTGAAGGATTTAGAAAATACAAAGAATGCAAATGAGCACTTTAGATCAGAAATAGCCGACAGCATGATCGGGTTATGCAGGAGACGAACTGCAGAAGCCGACATTAAATGATAATACTGCCACTCATAAAAATTAATCATGCCATAAAAGAGTATTTGCATCTGTCTGAGTTTATTAAAATATCATTTAAAAAAATTTTTCAAATTCCCTAAAATCAGCATGAATCAGTTATTATCAGTGATCTTTAAAAAAATATATGAAATGAAAATGCAGTCAAGCTTTAGCGGATTAAAATGTATTACATGTATTAAACTGGATATATTGATGACAAATAAACCTGCTTATTTGATAATTAAGGTATATAGACAAAGGAGATCCACACTCACCCAAAAAGGCTTATATCATTTATCACTTAAAATCTTAGTGTGCAAAAAATTGCAAAGATCCAGGAGTGCTAAACATTTTGTGGTATTAACCCTTCCTCAGTGCCATGTGCTACCAGGCAAACACCTGCACTCATTAGATAATGGATTACCATAATACACTTAATATCATGAAGATACCATAACATACATACATGTCTCCCTAAACAAATATCCAAATATAAGAAATACATTCAAAATGATCCATAAAGGTAGGTACTATATAAAACAGTACACAAATACATAAAAACATTTTTTTTATTAACTTTTCAATAACAACAAAGATCTAAAACTAAATGACTCCAAAAAAAGGTTATACTGTATATAAAAACTGATGTTTTATATGAGTTATATATGGATCAATTTGAATGTATTTGTTATATTGAGATGTGTGGGAGACATCTATTTTTTGTTTCTTCGTAATATTAAGTGTATTACGGTAATCCATGGTTTAATGAGTGCAGGTGTTTGCTTGGTAGCACATGGCACTGAGGAAGGGTTAATACCCAAAAATGTTTGGGTCTTTTCATTGACCTCTGGGTAACACATGACAAAAACCTTTTTTGACTATTTGGATGCGTGTGGATCTACTTTGTCTATATCCTTTTTGTATTTTTGGATTTATGAACCTTATATTATTGGTCGACTGGACTTTTGGATGAGTGTTTGCTGCTATGACTGTTTTTATTTATTGTATATTTAAAAAAATGATTGCTTTAGAAGTGCTATTAAAGCTCATTTTTAAAACTCCAAAATATAGATATTTTATATTTGCATTCAGAAGTTGGTGGTTTGTAAGATTTTATAAACATTTCTGTCAGTCTTTTGAATTTGAAGACTGCATTTACTAATAGAATACACACACAAAAAGAAAGGTTAAAATAACAATTTAATTTATATTATAACTATTTCTGCAACATTATAAACATCTTTACTGTCACTTTTGATTATTTAATGCACCCTTGCTTTAAAAAAAAGTTAACACTTTAGTATAAGCACATCATCTTACTAATTACACTTATTAAAAATATTAATATTTATATGTAAAATTTATAATTAACTTATTGGCTGTTTATTAGTACTAATAAAGCATATATTCTGCATGACCATACTCTACATCCCTGATCCTACCCAATACCTAAACTTAACAACTACCTTACTATTAATAGGCAGCAAATTAAGAGTTTATTAAAGCAAATGTTAAAGTTAATGGTGAGATTTGGACCTTAAAATAAAATGTGACCAAAACTTTATACACTATGTCATAAATGCTCAATAGTGCTTAACATACAATAAGTGCAAATGTACAGTTCAAACAAAGTCATACTCTTAATTAGATCCCGGTAACACTTTGTTGGAAACTCAAGAGAATAAAGACTCGAATGAAATGTGTGTGCGCTGAAGGTGAGGGGAGTGAAGGACTTACAGGTACAGGAATAGTGGCAGCACAGGGGCAAATGAGAAGCAGTGTAGTCCAGCAGGAGAGACAGAGGAAAAGGGAAAGAGAGAGAAAGAGATATATATGTACATTATGTATAGAGAGAGAGAGAGAGAGAGAGAGAGAGAGAGAGATGCAGTGATTTATGACTCTGCAGTGGGTCTGTGAGTCCTCAGCTGCTGCACATCAGCATGAGACTCCAGCAGCGCTGCAGTGCAGCAAATCCACTCATTAACCTCACACCAGCCACACACACCTCACACCAGCTGCACGAGTCCCAGCTAATACACCACACACAACGCTCACGCATTTCAAATCAAGGTTATGCTAACAGTGTTACATCAAACATCAGATCTCACCAGGGTGAGACTCACTCCAAAAAAAAAAAAAAAAAAAAGACAAAAAAAGACGAAAAAAAAAGTGTTTACACATTCTTCTATAAAGAAAGAAAGAAATAAAAAAAGAATAAATAAAATAAATTCTAGTAATAAATCAGCATATTACAATGATTTCTGAAAGGACCATGTGACACTGAAGACTGGAGTAATTATGCTTTGTATCACAGGAATACATTACATTTTAAAATATATTCACACAGAAAATAGTTATTTTAAATTAAAATAATATTTCACAATATTCATTTTTTTATGGATTTTAAATCTAATAAATGCAGCCTTGATGAGCATAAGAAACATTTAAAAACCATTAAATATCTTACTGACCCCAAATTTTTGATAAGTATAATATATATAATCCTGTATATACACACACACACACACACACACACATACATAGACCTGACACCATAGAGCCAACCTATATACAAATCTCTGCTTGTAGTTTCATTCATGCTCTAATACGAAACAACTACATAGCTTTTCCCAATATTTGAGCGCACAATTGAAGAGCATGTGAAAAGTGACTAACAGGAGAGGAATATAGACAATAGAAATGTCACAGTAATTTTTGGTACTGTCACAGGAATGTCATTTTTGTATGTATATATGCAAATACAGATTGATCCAGGGATACATTTTTCCACATTATGCCAGTTATGGTTTAAAGAAACAGTCTGTACTGAAACGTACCTCTCTAAAAAGCCAAGAATACAATGAATGTCTCATCAATTACACAGTGATTGTCACCTGTCAGCATCATTACTGCCAAACTTCATTAAGTGAGACAAAGCCCAATTCAGCATTTATCTCGACCGATATCTACTACAGCATCGCTATAATCTTGTGCTTTCCTGCTTCAAGGCCAGGGGCGGAGAGATTTACAGATAAACAGGTGACAACCTAGCGTCATATGGACAGGAGAAGCTCTATACCGCTATAAGGGTAAACAAGGCGAACATCTCTCTGTGTCAATAGTGTTCACGGGGTAGGGCCGCGACCACCTGTCCCTTGGACAAACAGCAGGCAGGATTTACAGGCGCACAGGGAGCCACTTCCTCTGATGGCAGAGAGTGGGAAACGGCAGGGAGAGAAGCAGAGGGTTACATAAGACCAGCGCCGTCTGCGCACAGGACTGCAGGCCAAGAAGAGAGAGCAGCATGTGCTCAAAGAGTAAGAGTAACTCATATAGGGGGAAAAGGGGGATATAAACACTTGAATGGTAATTAAACCATAAAGGAGGGCAGGGTCAAATGGAAATTGTGGTTATTGGAAATGAGTGAGAACAAAATCTATCCAAATTGGGAGAGGACTGGTGGAAACAGTGAACAGATGCGTGGACAGAAAGTTTATTTCCAGGTGACTCTGCAGAATGTGGTGGGCCTGTATTAGGATTCAACACAAGAGCCCCAGACAAACAAGCAGCATCTGAAGGGCTGTGAAAGAGCTGAGAAACCAGAGGCAAAACCTCTGGCAAATAACACTGGCACAGAATAAGACTCTCAGCCCAAGAACTAACTCAAGTTGACAAGCACAGGCTTGAGCTTAGAAACAGAACAAAATACCAACACACACTCGCACACGACAGAAAAAAAAACCCTTTGGAAGAGATAGGCAGAGCTGAAGGTATGGCCAGGTTATAGCTTTAGTGTACATGGGTTTTGTGTTAGTTTTCTGTAATTGAGTTCAAATTATGTTTTTAAACAGAACATTTACAAATACTTAAACATGTTTGTTATATACTGTAGGGCTGGGCGATTTGGCCTAAAATGTCGATTAATTGAAGATTTTAACTCGATTACGATTAATGAACGATTAATTAATTTTATTTATTTTTTCCCTCATAGTTCACTAACAAGCTCACATCATACAAGTGAGAGATTTTTGAACGAAGGGTGCATTACTTGATTTTATAATAATTGAAGGAAACACGCTCTTCTATCTATGATTATTTATTAAACATCAATGTTGAACAACTGAAATTAAAGCAC
>JAUCNO010000001.1:9220-29366 GCA_032353835.1 Enteromius viviparus | reverse complement strand
TCTACCTGTAAGTAAGATTAATAATTGATGATTGTATTTTCTAACGATCGTTCAAAATATGTATTTGTGTAGTTTATGTTGTGTAACAACCCTGCACATGTCTTGGTAACCGGCTAACTTGCGTTTCTGAAGTTCTGTTGTTCAGCTGTGGGCCTAATATAGTCTAGACATTGTGATGATGCAGCTTGACTGTCTGTTTCATTAGTTTAAGTAATGATAAACAAAGTTTAACGCAGTGTCATGCATTATACAATGATGAAGTTCACAACGTAGAGGTGTGCCCGATTTACTTACAAAAGCAAATTGCAAACACGGTAGTCCGTGTTATAACTATTTGATGTATTCTCTCAGAAAGCACCTCTAGTAATGTCAGAAACTATAGTTTTGGTACAAGCTCTGTGGACCGCTGTATCAGTAGACCAATCATAAAGGACTGTGCCATCTGACCAATCACAGCAGTGAGGGCTCACGGAAAGGAGGGATCTAGACAGAGTCTTCGAACTGCTTCACACGAGTCGTTTACGAATCATTTAGACACACAGGAGTCTTTACGAATCATTTAGAAATGGGATAAAAATAAATCTAAACTAAAGTGTTTTTTGACCTTGCATACATGTAAACCTGTTTTAAGATCTCATATTTAAACCTTTAATGCTCCATCCGGCATCAGCTGTGAATTAAGCTACATATATTAATACTTACATTGTATTGTGCACACATACATACAAAAAAAATAAATAACCACAGCACCGTATTCAGAACCGTAATGTTACCGGATCGCCACTGGACATCATCCAGTGAACACACATTACATACACAGTTCTGTGGTACACGCAAGGGAAAATTACATCTTCTACGTGTATTCACGCTTTGATTTGCACAAAAAGCGTATCTTTACATTTCGTCTAACACAGAACTGCGGATGCAATGTGCGTGCACAGGATGCTTTCCAAAATGACTTCACGGTGCCGACTCTTTGAATAAAGTCGTTATTTTTGTTTCTAGGGGTATTTTGTTTACCTCCTGGGGGTAAGTGTTTAATGACAAAATTTTAATTTTGGTTAAAGTAACTCTTAAATTTAATATTATACATTATGTCCAAAGGCAAAATTTGCAAAGGGAAGAAAATCTGTTGGCAAATACAAGATATGTTTGAAAATTAAGATTAAACATATATTTAAAAAAAAAAACTATATAAAAATAAAAATGTATTGAAAATATATTTGATGTAAATTACATTAAATGTGTTGAAATAAAATGCGGCATTCACTAAAAATTCAACTAAAAAATATAAACATATATTTGAAAATGCATGTATCCTTTTTGTATTCCACAGCAGCACAATGATCTTTCTGGTTTACATAGTTTTGGGGGTAATTTTTAGGGTGAACAATATAAAGATAATGTTTAAAGCATTTTTAAAAAGTATGGGTTTCTGCTGTTTTAAGTGTCTTTGTATTAATCACTGTGTTGCTTCAGCAGTTTAGATTCTAAAATGCCAACACTCTCATGAGAAGTGATGGAAGTTAATGTAGCGTGACTAACATCTCCCAGAGAGAGAAAGAAGAAAGGTATGAAAATACCACCTATAAAATACCGCAGGAAAACAACCAAAGCCTTAATGTGGGACTTTCTTCTCACATTTTCTCAATCTGACAGTCTGTGTGACCGAAAGCACATTTATATTTGCTTTTTTTTCCCAAGAACCTGTCAGGGTATACTTGCCTATTAGTTACGAGACTATACATCAAATTACATTCCCTTCTTTTATGCTGAGCTCTCAACCAGCCGAAGCAAAACTAAATGGTAGGCATAACTTAGCCCAACCAAAACACACACACCTTATTGATTTAATAAGGACACATTTACCTCCATGCCACCACAAAACACAGACAGAGGAGATGCAGAAGAGGAAAGAGAGATAAAGAACTGAAAATGTCAAGACTGATTAGACTTTCATACGTCTCCAGTAACACACAGACTGGATCGCATCCTGAATGAGACACCCTGTGCTGAAATTAACAGGCATCTCCAAATGGCAGACATCAGGGGAAAAAGGCTCTTTTCTCAAAGGGCAGAGGTCAATGTGACTTTAAGCCAACAATAAAGGCTGAATACACTGTCAGAGTGAAAAAGTAAGATGACATTTGTAACCGAGCGAGCTGTATTTCAAAGGGCTTTACAGAACTTCAGTGCCTTCTGTGTGGTGAGGCTTCATTTGACAAGCATGCACAGCTGATCAATGCTGCCCTCTGCTTTATGAGCATAGAATATAAAGATGATATTTCACACAAGCAAACTGGCAGAGTGAACATATTTAAATTGGTGCTATAAAATCAGGGTACATCCAGCTGAGCCCTTCTTACTATTTTATGGCTTCAGACACTGCCAACACTGACAATAGAACAGAACAGAACAGAACAGAACAGAACAGAACAGAACAGAACAGAACAGAATATTTCTGCAAAATATTCAGAATGTGAAACATAAGCATTGAACATGCAAAAATCATGACTGTTTCTGTCTAAAAACCAGAAGAAACACACCACGGCTCTGGTAAGTGATTGCTTACGCATGACAAGGCTAGACAGGAAATCACAAACAAATTTATGGGATTTTTTGCATTTAAATGACAAGGGTTTGACTGGGAAAAACAAACCGTGACGAGCGGAGAGGGGAAGACTGACATGTTGATATATCAGGGCAAAGAGTTGCATTAAAATTCAGCCTGCGGTCCAATGTGTCACCTGACAAAAGCGTTTGATAGACAGTTTAGAGGAAGAGGGCATTCTGGGAGTTTTTTAAAGACTGTATTGTTGATCTCCAATTGGTAGCTGCTGACCAGTGAGCTTTCTATACTATTTTGTAGGCTTACATTAAGCAATATGATTTTTGATTTAAAGCACACATTAAAACACATATTTATAAAAAATAAATAAATAAATAAAAAGCATCTACAGTAATATATTCATATTATCCCATGAATTGGTTGCATACAAATAAATGATAAAACAGAGCAATGTTGGAAAAATAGCAATGCTATTTAATTATAGTATAATAACTATAACTAAATGTAATATAATTAAAGTGATTTGTTACAGTGTAAAATAGTTATTATAAAATAGTTATTATCATCAATAAAATTAGTATAATAATCATGGTTGAAATATTAGCTATAATTAGCATTATTACTGTAGTTTTTTTTGTAACTATTATTATTTTTTGTCTATTGATAAAATACTTCATTTAATGATATTACTGAAACAAGAAGCAGAAGAAATAGTTATTATTTATCTTTTCTTTTTTTTAATAGACATTGATGAAAGACTTCTGGTTTAAATTCCTAAGACACAGTGTTAAGGATAAAAAATTATCTAACTCAAAATCAATGTGTTCCTATCTGTCTATCTATCAATCAATCTATATTTTCCTCTTCTTCTTCTTCTTCTTCTTCTTCTTCTTATTATTATTATTATTATTATTATTATTAATATTATTAACTAAAAGACTTCTGAACTATCTTTAGTCTAACTGTATTATATTGTTCCAAAAATCATTGTATTCCTTTGGTTTGTCATTGTTTCAGTCAAAATTAACTCCAGAAACTGTCATTGACTAAACTGTAAGAAAAGCCAGACTGGTAGAAGGTGATTCATTGACTTATCATTATGTTTACAAATGAGGCTGTCAGTCTGTATGGAACAAACCAGCTGCTGAGAAATGAAATCAATTAGAAAAGGGAGCAGGAGTCTTGCAGCTTGTTTGATAAATTGCACTAATTATACATATTATATATAACACTTCAGGATACAGACTTTCTTAAAAATAAAAAAAATAAAAACATTTGTTGAGTCAATATGAGTACATTAGAACTCCACGCATGAATAAATCTTACCAAAATAACTGAGAATCAGGTATTAGCTAACTAAGGTGGTAATAAAGCCACAAAGCTCTTATTATTTAATCATATGAGTAATGTACCACTATAGCAAATAGCTAATCTGCAGATGACCTTCATTATTTCCGACTCACTGAATGGCTTTTTTTCCTCCGCTCCAATACAGGAAATGATGTGGAGGCGTAACAGAAGGAAATTTAAGGTTTAAGTGCTACATGCTCAGTCTATCCACTTTACCGGACACCATCCATTGAACAAAAACAACACTGTGATATTCATCTACACTGATGCCCAATTATCTGATTCTCCCAACAGTGCCTGACCTTTCCTAATAGACAGAAAGACATGGGATCAATACTCCGACTCACACACAGATGCCCTGCAAACATGCATCATGAAATTACTCCACTCCTGTGTCAATCTCAGCAGAATGACACCATGCATAGCCGCCGAGATGAAGGCAGCCGTCTAATGAAGTGTGCTTTCTTCAGACATCTCAGGGTTACATGCTCTATTTTGAAAAGTCAGTAGTTAAATTCTGACACAGAGTGCTGTCTTAAAATTGCTGAGCTGAATCAAATCAGAAGTGAGCAATTTTGTGTTTGCACAAGGACGTGAACGTAATGTAGCTTAAAAAAAAAAAGTACTGTACGGTGTTTTTAGGGTCAGTGTTGATCAGTGCGTGGCAATGTACCACATCAGCCACAAGGGGGTAAACTTGCACTGATTTGATGAATGACGAATAAATAGATAAATAAAAACGATAGAGCATGTCAGAATTGCTAAATAATATGCTTTGCTCACCGATATCTTTATTTGTTGAAGGTTGTTACAGAGAGAAAGAAAATATTCTGCCATTTTGGGATGTACTTCTAATGGATCGGCAGAAATAAACAATGCAGGATAGTATAGATAGCAGATCGTAAGCCAGGGTACCTGTTGTTCTGAGAAAGACACCAAACCTTTTTGTTCTCGGAACATTTTACCCTTGCATGTAAAAAGCAAATATGTCTAAATATTTCTCTCAGTTCTGCTTCAAAGCATGAACTGTAGCAAACTGGGAAGAAGGAAATGCTTTATAAACAAAGCGCGGTTTCCCATCTGCCCACAGTCGTAAGTGTGTCTCAGTGGTCTGATGATGGAGAACTATTCCCACACTCCAGCACACTGAATGGGCCTTCTGGGAAATTTACGAAGAGCTTCTTTAGGAGTCAATGATGTGTGGACCGACCGTTCTCTAGACAGCGTTTTGCACTTTGTTTATAAAATGTTTTGCTTGCAGCCATGAGAATATCCAGCATATGTGTTGCATTTGTGGTTGTTGTGTTTGGAAATCTAGATGATCTAGTGTGCTGAAGGTTGTAATTTTGACATAATGTATGTTAAGTGTCTGAAGGCCTGTCATTTTTAATCAGTTACTTCATTATGCACTTGTAACTATTAAGCGTTATTATAACGTTTACTTGGTAGAAGAATAAGTCAGTGCTGCTTTTAATAATCCCAGAGAATCCAATCAAACTATGTGAAAGACAGCCGAGTTATGTACGCTGCGTACCCAATGGAAAAATGGGATTTTTATGTAGGGAGCTCCCCCTACTGTACCAAGGGTGTAATACTGATGAACAGCTCCAGTAGAACAATAAATGGAGCCATATCCAGGTGATTGTATATTTCTAATAACATTTCAGAGCTGTACCTTAGTTTCTTACTATTTTAAATTAGGCTACTACTATTATTTTATAAAGTATATTACTGACCGAGAATACAGTGAGATGCTTAATTTAGAAGTTTCGATTTGGGAAGCAGGGGGATGCACAATCCCTGAACTACTTCCCCTCTTCGCCCACAAGATGTCGCTAGAACCTTTGCCGACATAGACATTGAGCTGCCTTTTTCCATCTCTTCTCGCTTTGCATAAAGTAAATAAAGGGTAAAAGGTCACCATAAACAACTTCCAAAGGATATCACATTGCATAAATGGACCTTACATCCAAAGCGGGAAGAATAAAATGTACCCTTGTGTTTTGATCTACAAAGGGGAAAAATCACTGGTTCAGTCTAGGAATGTTTAACTAAAATGCGTAAGACTACTCGTTTCCAAACTTCAAGCGATTTCACATTAAGGCACCTTTAATACAGGTGTATTAAGAAATGCTAAGAGATTTGGTTACACTTCTACTTAATTGTATAATTACAGTAGTAGCATGTAACATATAACAAGGACATATTAATATGAAGTGTTACCAGACATTAACCGGGTAACACTATTTAACAGTGTCCTTGTCATGTTAAGTGTCCTGTACTTATTAAAGTAGATTAATAACAATAAATTATGCATAATTACATGCAAATGACCTTAAACCAACCCTACTCCTGGACAGTCCGATCGACTGTCCTGCAAAGTTTAGCTCGAACTCTAATAAAACACATCTTAAGCAACTAATTACATTTTTTAGGATCGCTTGAAAATTAAAGGCATGTGTGTTTGATTAGAGTTGGAGCTAAAATTTGCAGGACAGTCGATCGGTTGGGCAACCCTGCTAGGCCTAGTGACGTAATATAATTAATATAATTACACTATATTACACTATTATAAGGACCCTTCAAAAAAAAAAAAAAGATTATTTTGATCCTGATTCTGCAGTATTTCTTTGTGACCATTCAAAAGAAGACATTTGTTATGCCAATCATGTGGAATCCATTAAAAATTAATTGATCTTTCGAATCAAATTCTTAATTTGCACACAAATGACAACAAGTGCGTGAAAACAAACAAATAAATAAATAATGAAAATAAAAATCTTAAATCATTCACACACAAAAAAAGAATGTATACTGCCAGCTGTAGAATAGAGGGTTAATATGCTAGTATGCTCTGAAAGAAAGAAAGAAAAAAAACAGCAAAACTGTTAAATTAAGAACATTTCCAGCACTCAAATAAGCAAATCACAATGAATTTCGTGTTTAGGGGGTGGTAGTAAAGAGTTAATCCGGCCGTCAGATTCCTCCTCCTACGTAACTCTGTTTAGCCTACATAAACAAAGCTGAAATATTTCTTTCCACTCTTCTTCAGTCCCGTGATTGCACCGGAGGTCTCGCGCAGCTGTGCAGAGATGGACCAGGGTCGCGCGGATCCCTCTCAGCGATTCCCCGAAATTATTGAGCTCAACGTCGGGGGGCAAGTTTATGTTACGCGCCACTCAACTTTACTCTCCGTGCCCAATTCTTTACTTTGGACCATGTTCGGTCAGAAAAAACCCGCGGAACTTACCACTGATAGCAAAGGACGCTACTTTTTGGACAGGGACGGCTTTCTGTTCCGATATGTTTTGGATTACTTGCGGGACCAGACTCTGGTTTTGCCCGATTACTTCAAAGAGAAAGCGAGCCTTCTTAAAGAGGCAGAATATTTTCAACTTCAAGAGCTGGCAAAGCGCCTGAGACCGTCGGTGAGTAAGGAGAACTCCGTCAGCGAGGAGGTGTGCCAGAGCGACCCGGAGGAGGCTGCGCTCGCCAGCACCAGCATCACCAGCACCGGCCCTCGCTCTCCGTCTCTGGACGCGAGGAAAAACGGCTACATAACCATCGGGTACAGGGGCTCCTATACCATAGGACGAGACATCCAACAGGACGCCAAATTTCGACGGGTGGCGAGAATCACCGTGTGCGGAAAAACATCCCTCGCCAAAGAAGTTTTCGGGGAGACTCTGAATGAGAGCAGAGACCCCGACAGACCCCCCGAGAGATACACTTCTCGGTATTACCTGAAGTATAATTTCCTGGAGCAAGCCTTTGACAGGCTGGCGGAGGTGGGCTTTCACATGGTTGCGTGCAGCTCCACGGGCACCTGCGCGTACTCGAGTAACGACCCCAACGAGGACAAAATCTGGACGAGTTACACCGAGTACGTTTTTTGCAGGGAGTGAAGTGGACTCACTTTTGGGAACTGTTATCCAAACACATTTCTCGAACACTCACCTTTCCATTCGCCACGCGCCACGAATGTGTAGTTTTTCTCCACAGTGTCAACATGTAAAGACTGTCAGTCGCCGAGACGATTTGTGCATATTTTGTGTAAGTAAATAAAAAATAAAGATAAAAAATAGCGGATCACCCCAAAAAATTGTCGTCTGTTTCCAGAATTCAAACAACAGCTGATAACAGTTTTCAGTATTTAATGTTTGGTCTGGAGGAAGGACAAAATATAATTTCAATGATACGATTTTTATTTTATTTTATTTTTTAATAAAATGAACAGGCTACTATTTTTTGTCATATTAAAAGTTCATTACATTCCTGTCTTTTTTCTTTCTGAGAGTACATCCAGAAGCTCGACCGGCACAACGGGAAAAAAAAAATGTTATTCCAGTAGTAAAATAGCAGGCTGTTCCATGATGAGTGAATATATACTACCCTCCCCTCTGCTTTTCATTGAACATTGACATTTCTGATATAATAATTTGTGTTTGCACTATGTATCTTTTTTATTCTTAGCCAAGATGTCTGTTAGCTTTACACACATAATAAACTTATCCCAAAAAGGCATATTTGAATGGAAACACTGAATACTGCTGCATTATATGTTGTGATTATCTAACTAAATGTGTCCCACGTCAAATGTGTGTGTCAAAACAAGCTGTGTAGTTATTGTAAAACTGTAGCTGCTCCAAACCTAGACCACAGTTGATATCCTGTCACAGATCGTGTGAAATAACAATGTAAAGATACAAAGTATAAACTGGTGTGCACCAACTGAACACCTTTGATGATGCTGCAAGAGCTGGTTTAGTGGGAGGACGTTCTGAAAGGAGATGTGAATGTGAGCAGAGAAGAGAGACTCTTTTGCCCGAGGAAACAGATGGACTACTAGGAGACAGAGAACAGGAACTAGGCCTGCCAGAAGTCCTGTGACATATACACAAACCATATAAACCATACTTTCTCTTTATAATGTTATGCAGATAGAATCAATATGCAAATATCAGTGGTTTGAACATCCTAGTGCAAGTAAACATGCTTTTATTTAAAACTGTAAGGTATAGTACGTGACTGTCAATGATGGGCCACCTGGAGAGTGTCAGTATCGCAGAGACAGAAACAAATTCTCTGTCTAGAGGAAGTTGTATCAAGAGGAAGAGAAAGAGCAGATAGCCAGCAAAAAATACGCTGAACAGAAAACAAAGAGCCCTCACTTTGACTCTGAAAGTGTGTGTGTGTGTGTGTGTGTCAGTGTTAATGTGTGATGAATTCGACTAACAGGGAATGCTCTTGGAACTTGTTTAACGGTCTGGCAAGTTTCATTCAAATTTATAAAACAATTCCCCCAAACCTTAATAGTACATTATATTTGTTCAGCTTTTTATGCTTTTAATGCTTTTAAAAAAGTTACTGTAGCACGTATGCATTACTTCATCCATAAAAAATTACTTGTGTAAGGTTTTTTATGTTGGTACTGCTTGTTTCAGAACATTAAGGGAAAATCAAATATTTCCACAACATTTGTAAAATGATCAAATGAAGCTTTAGCTAGGAAAGAAATGCAGACAAAGGGATTAATTCCCATGTTTAATGTTACAAAAAACATCATTTAATGTGCAAAAAATAAATAAATACTAATACTTACAATAATTTAATTAAAACTACTGCCTGTGAATTGCTTTTTGAGAGTTGTTATATATTATGGAGTAATTTTAAAACATTAGGCCTATATATTGTATAGTTTCATATCAATACTAAGTGGACCAGTAGTTATAATAAAATAAAAAAAGTATACAAAGCACTTTGCAATCAACAAAATTGTTTATACTACAAGATTGCAACACTGTCTTTCAAAATTTCACCGACTGTCATGACAGTGTAGTTAATGCACTACAGTAGCAATGATAGTAGAAGTTCATTGCTGTTTTATGCAAATTTTGAGCAGATATACTTCTCACACTTTAAACTTGTGGTTCCTTCTTTGTGTGTTCCTCCCACACTAATGACAAACCATCATGACATTTTATCTGTTCCTCAAAACAGACAAAAGTCCTTCCCTCTGTTTTAACAAAAATAGATCTAACCGTACGTCTAAACAGAGAAGTAAAAACAGCCTGCTTTGCTATCATGGTCACACTAAAGGCCAGAGTTACCAGTATATTTGGTAAGTCTAGATTTATGTGGTCAAGAACAGATTACTGTGCTGAAGTACAAGCATGTGCATAACAGGCTATGGATATTGTAAAAACATTACACTGCGCATTTATAAAAATAAGAAACTGTTTCATGCAAAAGGTGTTTTTTCCGGGTGTAATGTTACATTAAAGTACAACTTCCCTTGCCAGAAGTCAAAGAAAAGATCAATTGTAGACAAGGTATGCTTCCAAACTCATTGTCAGAGTTTTAAAAACTTTAAAAAGTTGTCTGGGACTCTTCTCCAGCTTGTAATAATTCAGTGGAATACTTTGTCTCTCTCTGCCAGACCGGAGACATACGCTATGGAGGACACAGCAGATGGTCTTGGTCAGTGCTTTTTAGTTGGAAGACACTTTATTAATTCTCTTGAATTCCTTTGGACATGCATTCATCCATTTTTTTTAGTCAACCAAAATTAAACACACCAAAGATGAAGAATTATGAAAAATATTTAGGGGAAAAAACATGATGTTTCAGACACAGACAAAGAGAGATGTGGTTTTATTTTTTTTTCCCTAACACATGCAAACTGCTTTCAACATTTTCCTAATTTTGGCTCTGTATGCCACCAAAATAGAATTAATGACTGTCAAATTTGGAACTCATGGACATCACCAGAGACTGGGTGTCCTCCTATGAGATGCTTTACCAGGCCTTTACTGCAGCTGACTTCAGTTGTTGTTTGTGGGCAGGTTGAGATCAGGATATTGACTTGGCCATTGCAGAATATCCCCCATTTTAACCTTCAAAAACTTGCTTTTGCTGTGTGTTTTGTGTATTGTTAATTTACACTATGAAGCTCCTCCCAATCAACTTTGCTTCATTTGGCTGAATCTGTATTCATCCAGCTGCTGCTTCTTCTAGTCTTCAGTAAACACCAATGCCACGGCAGGCCATGCTATCACACTGCTCACCATGTTTCACAGATGATGTTGTTGCTTTGGATCATGAGGTGATCCAAGCATCTCCATACTTATTTTCCATTTTAATTACATTCAAGAGCTTTCTGACCCTGCATACTGTAGACAGCAATGCAATTTACTAATAGTTGTTGCAACTCTGCAGGGTTGTTGAGGTATTTCATCAATAATATCTTCATATGTGTTCTGAAGGAGAACAAAAACCTTACGGGTTTGAATGAGTAATTCGTGACATTTTCATCTTCTGGGTGAACTATCCGTTTAACCTCTTGCACAGGGAACACTGCATTTGTTTTAAATGTAAACCAAACCATTCTTGTAAATGAAAAAAAAAATAAACTGATAAATATATATATTGTTACCTAAATAAGAGCATGTTGTTAGAACATAGCAATATTACCTGGAAAGATTAGATTCATATTACATGAATGCATTATATAGACATTTAAATGAATGACAGCACACATTACTTAACGATCCGGCACAGATTTGCAAAACCTGAAAGGGAAATGTCAAGCAGGGCCACAGTGAAAGTGGAAAAGATGTTGAAATTTTATTGCATTTAATCCCACTGTTGACCAAGATAAATATGTAAGTTCCTGTATATTAAATATTTGAACATACTGTTTATTTAGAGGAGAGTCTGACTGCACAGTTATGAACGGTCGAGAGGACCTTTCAGCATTCAGACTTATCTCTCCAGGAGCCTCTGTCATAAACAGTAGAGAGTCTATGCCTCTATGTAAACCAACTCCATAGCGACAAACCCAGATCAATATAATCGAACGTCTGGCTGCATGCTCAAGAGGTTCGTCCCTTCATTCTGTTTGTCTAATAACCAACATGGGTCAGTGGCTAAATCAGGAATGCCTGTGTTGTGAATCAAACAGCTTTGAATATGCTTAAAAGATTGTCAGGTTTAATGAGACTAATTTAAACGGTGAACTCCATTTGACTCGCAGAAAAGGTGAAGGATGGGGAAGAATTCCCGTCATCCCCATGACAACCACTTTTCGTGTGTTTACAGAGTCGCTTTATGACGGCAGGAGCCAGACGCACCTGTAAATGCCTATGTGGGAGAGGTTGTTGTCATTATTCAAATGAGTTTTTCTTTACTTGCCTGCTCATATCATCTTCAGATAAGGAAGGTATTTTTGGTAGCTTGTGCAAGAGCAATAAACCTGAACATTCTGTTTATATTACTAAACACTATTATATTCTCCCAAGGTTTACCGTCTATTTCACTTTCTATTAAAGAGCCCAGGGTTCCAGGGGCTGAATGTCTATAGCGCAATGGTCACAAGGAGGTTTGGAAAACAGGGAGTCTTTTGCTATTCCCAGTGCGGGGTGGGGGGCCATCCCAAAGCTTCTAGAGCAGAATATAGCCCAGGGTCTGTACACTGAAGAAATTTAATTTAAAATAAATTGCACTACAAATCAAAGTCTACTAAATCCACCAGTCTAAGGAGGAGGATTTAGAGGCTTGTTTTTTACCTCTAACTAATAATTGCCTTTGGCTAAATTTGGCCAGACATCTTTTTTGCAGAAAATATTTTCCTTGAAAGAGGGCCCATTTAAATTATTTTGTGAAGATTATGGACAATATAGGCAGTAGAAAGAGGCTCAGTGTAAGTCCACAGGGCATGAGTCATCTTTTCATTGCTGACTATAAATGAGTTGGATTCGATGAATACATCTCAGCATGTTCAGGAGGAACAGGTCAATATTGTATTTTAATATAACATCGCTGAGCGCATCAAAGAAAATCCATACAAGATAAAGCTCCTCCCTAGCCTTGTGGGTTTAGAGTAGGAGTAGGAGTGTAGGATGTGGGATGTGTCAGGTTTGTGCTTTTCCTTAGTGTGTATATGGTGAGAATCTGACCTGTTGCACCTTTCCACTCAACACAGACTAGGTGTGAGAATATAGTAGCTGATATTGGAATTTGGTCAGGGATTTGCTCCTAAACATGCCCTAAATGGGAATTTTTAGCTGGTGCTGGTGTCCTCTGTAAATGTTGCTACTGCTTTCCCTCTTACTGTGTCTTCTGCCAAGTCAGGCTTCCGCTCCGTGGAGGTCCGGTTAGTCTCACGCTGCTTTTTCTGAGCATGGTAAAGGCCGCCGGCATCAATCAGCGGCGGGGAACAAAAGCAGGCGCTCAGGCGCACACCTCCCAGCATCCTGGACCCCCGCTGGCTCTGACACAGGGCTCTTTTGGAGAAAAAGGAACCCCTGCAGACTGTAAAAAGGCCAGGAAATCTACTGTCCTAGCACTCAAGAGTGTTGATATCTTAAAAAAAAATAAAGACTTATGCACATTCCCCCACACGTTGCTTCACCTCATTTGATAGTAAAACAAAATTCACTTATGAACTCATGGACAGGAAATACACTTTCAAAACAAAATGTCTCAAATAACTCATAATCACTTTATTTTGCACACATGCCAACACAGACTGAAAAACAGAGACAAGAGAGGAAATATTCATGAGCTAAATCGTAGGAACACTCCACTTTTTTTGGAAATAGGCTTATTTTCCAACATCCCTAGAGTAATACAGATGTGTTTCACTGTTTTTGAATCCATTCAGCTGATCGCCGGGTCTGGTGGTCCCAAAATTAGCATAGCTTAGCATAAATCACTGAATCCGATGAGACCAGCTAGCGTCACACTATAAAATGACTAAAGTGTTTCGATATTTTAAAATTTATTTAAACCTATTTAAAACTTGACTCTTCTGTAGTCGGATTTTGTACTAAGACTGGCGGAAAATGCAAAGTTGTGATTTTCTAGGCTGATATGACTAGGAACTATTATCTCATTCTGGCGTAATAGTCAAGGAATTACTAAAAGGGTGTCTCCACCCCAAAATGAAACTTTCTGTCATTAATCACTCTTCTAAACCTATAAACCTTAGTTTGTTCTAAACCTATAAAAGCTCAGAACACAATTAAAGATATTTCAGATTAATATCAAGAGGCTTATTACTGTCCGATTGACTGCCAAGACATGAACATTGTTCATTACTATGCTGTAATTACTAATCTGACGATGTCTTTCATACTTTAAAGACATTGCCAGAATAGTCCAAGATCTGTAGGGAGAATCCCCTGCCATAGATCTAGACAGGTGGAGCTGGGGAGAAGGGGGGATGCTTAGATAGGTTTAATTTTCTGACATTTAACAATAAGTGCACTAAAACAGCAAAGCTATCTGTGCTACAAACCAATAGGTACAATCATCATAATCGAAAATAGTATAATAAAAAAATACCAGTTTGTAAGTATTTTTGCAAATATTTACAGTTGTTATGAAAAAAAAAAAACTGATACCTTATAATCAGACGAATGATTAGTCTAATCATACTGTATATCTAATATAATTGTACCACTCTGTTACTTTTTTGAAGAAGAGAACAATGGTACTTCAGAGACTTGAAAAGTTAAAGTTCTTCACACTAAAGGCAAACAAGTGCCCTAGTGTAGGCTTATCACGTCTGCTGAAACCTCCGGCTAATGTCTGACCATTAAAAGTAATGAATCGTGCTTTTTTGTGGACAGAAATTCTTCAACGCAGTGCCAAAATAGGTGGAAGATTTATGAACCCTCTAAATATGCTGCATATAAACCCTTGTGGTGGAACAGAGATGTTGCATGAGTGCATGAGAAGTCAGTCAGACATCAATGCGAAGCATGCCAAAGGTGTCTGTGTCTGGGTAGTGTCAGCTGGGGAGAATTACTAGACAAGATGCTCTGCAGATGCTCACATCTCCTCTGAGCTGTAGCTTATATCCGGCACTGATAAGAGCTTTCTTATTTCTTCAGCTGTAGGGTTAGCTCAACAATTCTGATCACGAGAGATGGACGTTTTCACAGAGGCTTTGCGGTCGGCAGTCGCCATGGCGATTTGTGACGCACAAGATTTTAGGATGAAAATGATGACCGTCCGCATAATCACAGGAACTATTCATATCAGCGTTAATTAACGTGCCATGCTGTTTCTATTAGTTCTACTCATGCTGGTGCTTATCTGTGAGAGGAGCCGTTTGTTTGTGGGTGAAATCATATTTTACAAAAGATAATCAGAGACAGCACACTCCGACTTTTTAAAAGCATGATATGATCTCCGTCTGTTAACAAAGGCCACTATTGGATATTCCTGGAGCTCGGGGCTAAAATGAATGCAGTCAGTGCTGAGATACATTCACACTGCTTCGACCTTGAGTATATCAAAATGTTCTCAGTGTATTATGGCAAAAGACGTTTTCAGATAAAGTTGTCCTTTTAAAGTTTAAAAAGCTTTCATCTTATGTAAAAGTCTTTAAAAATAAAATTTGCCTCGAGAAATAAACCTTTTCCATATCAGTACCGCAGCAGTGCTACCACAGGATGATCCAAATAAGCATAGAGATATGAGATCTGACATGTTTGGGTTTGAGACGGGATGATTCTGGGTTTAACCCTCTGGCCTTTGTAAATAACAGCTGTGTCTTCCCATCTGTCACTAGCTTCACATGTTGCTGTATATTAGTACTATGGGGACTATAACTGCTCAGTGACCAACATCTGCAGGCACGGGCATCACAGGATGCTTTGAATTTAAGGACAAAGCTTATGTTTTGACTATTATACAACTGTTTTTTAGTAACACTTTGCAATAAGGTAAACCAAGAACAGCTTTTATTAATCAAGGTTAATGTTATTTAATATTATGTTTTGCATATTAATATATTTTCAGTGTTTTAATTAGCATAGATTAACTTTAGTTCATATATACTATGAGCAATCAATAGTAACTTATAAATTAACCTTAACCTAGTTCTGAAAATAATAATGCATTACTGTAAAGGACTACATTCTTTTAGATTGAATTTTCATAAACAATATTTATACACCTTTTACTGTTTAACAGATGTTGCATAATAATGGTAATTATTTCCATGTTTTCCAATAATATTTCCAAGGGGCTGAATGCGTATGGAAAACAGTGAAGGGCCTAAAAGAGATCCTTGCTGCACTCCATACTCTACTGGCACTAATTAACAGACAGGTCTGAACACCAGCATAAAAATGTCATTAACATATCACAGTTATGCCGTTGTACCTATTGTAAACCAGCACAGGCTTTATAAAAATATAGTTGTACTATTACAATAGTGCTATTTTGTTTTGGTTAAAAATGCAACCTCAGGTAAAGAATGAGTTGTCTTTCTAGATAAATGTTTCTAAGGTAACCCTTTTGAGACACAATAAGCCTGTATTACATTTTGTCTCAAACACACTCACTCGCATACAAGCTAAGCAAGGACAGGGAAAGCAACCAGATGAGAGAGAGAGAGAGAGAGAGAGAGAGAGAGAGAGAGAGAGAGAGAAAGCGGTCGGCCTTGTTACGGAAAATCCAAACACAAACACATGCTTGCCAAGTGCCAGTCTTCATTTTTCAATACGCGGCTCACAAAACACATGATTTCTATGCATGATGAGTGAATTTCCTGTAAGCCTTCAGAGGTACTGGGAATGCCTGGTAAATCCCCAACAAGAACCGGATTTAACCAGCTGAGAATATGGTGAGACGGTTGATTTGCTATGAGAAAAACATCACTTCTGTCAAAATTGACAGAGCTGTGTAAAATAATAACAACAGCCAGGTTAGATCATCATGTTAGGTCTCACTTTGTTCCGGAGACACTAGGGACAAACATTACATTGCAATAGGCAGACAGGAGACAGAATTACATTAGATTTCATCAGCATTGACACACTAATGAAATAGAGCCTGGCTATTTCCTTTTGTACATTGTATTAAAATACTAATATTTCTAATTATGTTTCTGAACAAAAGTGCTCATTATTTTATTGTTTACCTTTTGTTTGTCTCATCTTATGACGTGTATCGAGGGATAGACAAAGAACAGGCTGAATGAAAATCTAATTTGTGAATATTTGATACACAACCTTATTTGCGCATGTCAGGCGCATAGTGATATCAGAAGCTCTGCAGGCATATTTGACCAAACAAAGGGAAACGCGGACAAATCTTCAGAGGAGAAGTCAATTGAAAATCTCGGAAGAATACTCCCACACAGGCACACAAACAGTGAGGTGAGTCATCTACATACCTTTCCAGACTCCCCTCAGCTGTCTGCCTTCTTGGGCTGTTGTTTCCATGACGACCACCCAAGTCTGTGGTTGGCTGGTCAATGACCCCAAGTCAACAGAGTCCACCAGACTCCACACTAAATGACTGAAATGCTACAACACACTAAGATCAGGCCATGTACTGGAGCCGTCTCAGCACGTTCTGCGTCACTCCCTTACATTCTTATGGAAAGATTCTTCCAGTGTAAGCTGTAAACTCCCTCGCCTAAAGTGAGTCTGTGGTTTTAGTCTAACAATCAGTGGTGGCCATATATAAAAGAAAATGTGGTTTAAAAAAACAAAATATGGGACTAGGACTGCAACAAGACATTATGATGTGAAAATATTTTTACCAAGATTTATTAGAATTGCCAAAATTTATTACAAAATATGTGTATTCAGTAATAGCAATAGCAATATTGTATAATTACTTTTTGGTTTCTTTATAGTTAACTAACTAATAATTATAGTTAAAGTACTTTATTGTTATATTTATAGTTATAGTTAACAGCAAGGAATTTGTTACAATATTAATCTTTATTAATCTTCAAAAACTGCAAAAACTTTGTCTCTGATTTATGTGCAATTAATTAATATTAACAGATTTTCTTTTAGTCATGCATTTTTGTTGTGATCCGCTTTTGTTGTAATGATGAGATGAAGGCCTTACAAGAAAAGTTTTTATGACAGTCAAAATGTGCCCATCATACATCCTTAAATCTGAAATTTGTTTGAATAAAAATCAGTCCCTGGGACATGAAAGCGATAGTTGTTTTATTGCACCATTTGTCTTTCATTAAAGAGGTTCTAGGTCACAGCCAATGATACAACTCCACCCCCTCACAGCACTCCTTTAGGCTATTTGATTCTCCTGCTACAAACCCACAGACAGCACTTTCATTTTTATTTGGACAATGTGAATTTTGAAGCACTGGCTCATCTGCAATATATCATGGAAATGTCAAATGTGTCAAATGACAGTACCGGCATTGACTGAATGTATACGTGTCCATGTTTAAACTTGTATACCAATACGCTTACAATAAAAATCAGTGTTTTCTGAATGTTGCAAACATTTTCAGAACTTTTTTTTTTATCTTTGATGTAATAAAACAGTCCCAGTGGTGTTCACTGGCCTTCGTGCTTTGTTGCAAAAGTCTGAGGAAGTCTGTTTTTTTTTTTTGTAGACAAAGTAGGAAGCACAACAGAATGTTGATATATAGGATATCCATGTACAATAAGCCATTTAATGTATTTATTTCCTGGTTGGATGTGATCAAAATATTTTTGGTTAGTAATATGCTCATTATTCATTGTTGATTAAAGTAAAATATATATATGCTAGACGGGAGAATTTGTTTACTGCTGGATTATTTGAAAAAGTTCTTGCTGATTGAGTTTGCCGTTGGCTGAAATGAGAAATGATAAAAATACTTTTAACTGTCTCTTGATTTGCATGATTTCGAGTTTTGATATCGAGCTGTTTGCATGCTATAGGTTTTGCTGTGATTAAAAGTTAAAGTTTTAATTAAAGTGCTGGACAGCTGCTTTCACTCAAGTGGATCAGTATTTAAGTGGAGTCATTTCGTTTTAATACAATACAATATACTTAGCATCTTGGGCTTGACTGAGGCCGCTAGAAGACTCAGCAACCACTAATGCTCTCTCTGAAAACTTCTCTTTCTCTCACACCCCTCGTCAGGTTGGGAGGGGTGGAGGTATTGGTCTTCTCATTTCGAACAATTGGAAATGTTCAACCCACGCTTCCCTTTGAAATAATAACTCATTTGAATCTCATCCTATTACTGTAACAGCTTCAGTAAAACTCCATGTTCATTTATCAACCTCCTGGGCAATTAGGCCCGTTCCAAGAGGAGCTGGATGGGCTGCTGTTCTCATTCTCCAAGCATGGCAGTCCACTTATAGACTTTGGTGAGTTTAGTATTTATTTGGACAAGCCTTATGCTGCAGATTTCCTAGTTTACGCCTTACCACCACTGGAATTCACAAATCTGGCAACCAACTCACCTTTAACCTTTCCTCTTACTCACCTTTGAAGCATCCTAGGTGCATGTGACTTATTTTTTCAGACGAATCCAACTGGAGGTATATTAAAAATAAGGCCACGTACACTGTAAAAACTCTCCCGTAAATTACTGAACTGTGTGTGTACAGAACAGGATTAAGCTCTAAAAGGTGAACTGAAAAACGAAAGGAAAAAAAGTGTTCAAAACATTCAATTCTCTCTTCTGTTTCCCTCCACCACCCTTACCATCTCCTTAACAGCCGATGACATTTCTACATCCTTAAAAAAAAATAATCTAGAATAATCAGTAGTCAGTTCTCAGCTCCACACACACAGGAACTCAAACCAACCACATCTGCTAAAACTCCCCTCTTCTCCTTCTGTCCCCTCACTGAGGTAGTAGTATCCAAACTTCACCTCTCCAGCCGTCCTACAGCATTACCTCTAAACCCAATCCCCTCACACCTTCTCCAAGCAATCTCCCCTACACGCTTACCAGCACTCACACACATCAACAACACATCTCTCCTCACAGGCACTTCCCCACAGCATTCAAAGCAGGCTCGGGTAACCTCACCCCAACTACATTAAACACTTCATTTACAGATAGCAACAGACTTGTCTCTCTCCTTCCATTAATAGCAAAAACACTTGATTGTGTCGTTTTTAACCATGTATCCTTATTTCTTTTAAAGACACTAACCAATCAGGTTCACAGGAAATCCACTTTGCTGGTTTGAATCCTTTTACTTGTAGGTCCTTTAAGTTGGCCTGAAGAGGGGATATTTTCAAAGCACATCAACTGCTCACTAAAGTACCTCAGGGATCAGTTCTAGGACCCCTCCTGTTCTTCATATACATTACATCACTGGGTACCATCATATGAGTACAGGCACATGATTTCTTCTACTAGTGGCCACTACGCTAATATTAGTCTGTCTCTCTCTTATTCTGTTCCTCAGTCCGTATCCAGATCAGACGGTGTACCAG